>JASCZI010271995.1:77399-87653 GCA_036250425.1 Stylosanthes scabra
GAAGCCATGAACAAAATAATCCTAAACAGATTAAAAAAGAGGCTTGATGAAAAGAAAGGATGTTGGGCGGAAGAACTCGGAAGCGTATTCTGGGCCTACAGGACCACAGAACAGTCGGCAACAGGGATAACACCTTTCCGGCTAACCTACGGGACAGAAGCCATGATCCCCCTAGAAATAGCAGAACAAACCATCCGGGTATCAAATTATGACCCGGAAGAAAACCAATGCGGAAGAGAAACAGAAGTCGACATGGTCTCTGAAATTAGGGATGAAACAAAAATAAAGCAGCAAGCGGTAAAAACACTCTTAGCTGCCAAATACAACAAAAAGATCAAGAAACGGGACCTAGAAGAAGCGGACCTGGTACTACGGCGGGCGGACATAGGAGGAAAAAACGCAGCCTAAGGAAAACTATGAGCAAACTGGGAAGGCCCTTACCGGGTAGTTCAAGCACTCGGAAAAGGCGTCTACAAGCTCAGCACCATAGAAGGAGGCCAAGTTCCGAGGACTTGGCACATATCCAACCTCAGAAAGTACCACATGTAAACGAACGTAGCAGCATGTACACTTTTTCCTTCCATCTATTATTTTTTCCCAAAAACAAGGGTTTTTTGGATGGAAAGGTTTTAACGAGACATGTAAGCGTTCCGGGCACACTAGTCGTAAAAGGTTAAATGAAAAAAAAAGTATTTTTTACTCATCCCTCAGAATTTTGTCTTTTCAAAGTCTTTTTCTTTTCTTCTTAGCCTTACGTCGCTACCTAAAAAAGCACAAAAAGCGCAAAAAGAAAAGGCATTTTTCTTTTTACAAAAGAAACAAAAATGCCTAAAGAGCCCGGGAGCCCTTAACGGAAAAGCGACACAAAAATAACCCAAAGGGCAAACAATTAAAAGCGGAAAGAACCAAACTCCGCAGCTCCACCCCGGACTGATCACCCGGGAGATGAGATGCAAATTAACAAAAAGCTTTGTGAAGATAACAAAATTATCAAAACAAAAAGCAAACACAAGTACCAGCAAAAAATTGTCAACACAGCAAATGCAAGCATCAGCAAATGCAAGAGAAATTGGTCACAAAAAAAAAAACAAAAAAAAAAAAACAAAAAGAAAAACTTGTTCACAACCAAAGTCTCTTGGACCATGTCCCCAGTCTCCTCCGCCAAATACTTCCACTCATCCCACCAATGAGCAGCGGCAGCCTCCGCCCCATCCAGAGCTGTCTGCCTCTCCCTCAAGGACTTGGTAAGGCCCTCAGCCTCCCTCTTCTCTTTTAACAGGGCAGCCGGCAGGACTCGAGCTCCGCAGCCTGCACCTTAGCCCTCTCCTCTACCTCCGTCATATGAGCAAGAGCGGAAAGGCGCTCACCCTCGGAAAACTCCAACCGCTGAGTCAGAGACTTAATCTCTGCATTCAGAAGAGGAGCCGCCAGGGCCGAATCCCTTTCCACAGTAAGCACGTCCATTTGATCCTTCAGAGAAGCTAGCTCCTTCTCCATCTGAACCTTGGAGGCAAAAGCTTTCTCTATCCCAATCTAAAAACACGAAAACAACAAAAAGAAGCTGAAGCAACGACTAAAGCAAGAAAACACAGAGAAAATACGAAGGCCATACAAGAACGTGGATACCTGAAGGCAAGCGGTGAGCTGACAGGCAAGATGTTGAGCCGTTCCGAGGAGTTGCTCCGGCACCAAGGGGCCAAGTATCTCCCGAGTAGGGCCATTGGTAAGGCCAGCATCCAATGCCTCCCAGAAGTTGTATTCATCCGGAAAGGCACGATTATGGGGCTGATCTTGTGCACCCACGAGGAATCCGCCCCCAAAGCTGCCTCCTCGGCAGAAGCATCCGGCGCTTTCCTCTTTCGCCCCTTCTTCTTCAAATCGGCGGAGGGATCCTCTTTGGCACCCTCCTCCCCCTGAACAGGGAAAGGTTTGCCAGCAGGATTCTTAGAGGATCCTCTCTTCTTTGTAGCAACCGGAAGAGGAGACGAAGCAGCAGGAGCAGTAGCGGCGGGGGCAGGAACAGCCTGACCAGAAGCGGAGGCTCCGGAAGTAGTCGGAGGAGCCTGAACATGGGGAAGAATCGAGCGTGGACCCATCCCGGCCACCTCCGCCATCTTTTGCTTCAAGCGGTCGAAGCGGCTTTGTTTCTCCATATCAGCAAGAAGACTATCTGCAAAACCAAATAAAAAACTTCAGCAACAACTAAAAAATATATACACCAATTCAACCAATAGAATCAAAACATGAAAAGGGGCATACCAAGAAATGCCCCGACTTCAGCGTCACTATGATCCAAAATCCAGCGACACCGGAAGTTGGACCGCTTCACCAAACCAACCAGAAGGAATTGCAGGAAATCGAAGGCCAAGGTCTCCAAGGGATCCAAGGCCGTTATATGACACTCCCTCGCCCTTGAATTCCAGTACACCCATGGATACGACTTCCCCTCATCATCAACCCAGAAGGGGCGAGTACCAGGAAGCGGCAATACTTTGAAATAATGCCACTTAAATTCTTGGATAGACTCCTCGAAGGCGTCAAAAAGATGCCTACCCTGGTAAGCCCGAAAAGACAAGAAGCCGTTCCCAGGAGGGGGAACATGAAGTTGATAAGTATACAAGAAGATGCGCAAGGACGGACGGAACCCAAAGTGAAGGCAAACACGTTCAAAGGTGCGGAGAAAGCCCCAACCGTTAAGATGAAGTTGGCTAACCGCCACTTGACACCGCGTCAGAACCTCCCTCTGAAAGTCTGAAAAAGGAAGACGGACGCCCAGGTGCGTAAACAACTCAACATAAACCCACAAAAAATGGGTCCTATCCTCAAGCGCCCGGAACGGCAACCGGTCGGAAGGCCCAGCCGCCTCTAATGCATAATCCCTCTCTGAGGCTAGGTCCTGGGCCAACCTCATCTCGGGCGGAGCTCGGGAAGATGATCGGAGGCCAACACAGAGGACTGTATAAAAACCTCTGTATCAACCCAACCATACAACTCCCTATCAACCGGAGAAAGCATGCGAGAGTTACGGACATTTTGGCACGATTTCTTCTTCGCCATTTCGAAAAATAAATAAGCCTGCAAGTGCGAGCAAGGTCAATAATCAAGAAAACAAGAAAGGAGAAGAGGCGAAGAAGAAGAAACGACTAGGACAGCGAGGGACGAACAGGACAGAGAAGGAGAAAGAAGAAAAAGACAAAAAAAAAAAAAAAAAAAAACACATTAGAACCACAGTACATGAAATGTAGACAAAAAGTGAAGGAAGAAGGGAATACCTGTAGCTGAAGAAAGCCAAAAATGAAATGCGCTCAGCAGGAGACGAAGAACACCAACGAAAGAGAGAAACCTTCAAGGAAGAAAACTCAGAAGCAAGAGAGGAGTAGCAGAAGTGAGAGAAAATGAAAAAGAGTCCTTTAAGTCCCCCAAGCCTTCTTAAACACGCCTCGGGGAACTCAAGGGGCAAGGGAATGATGGGACGGTTACAGAAGTCTAGAAAACCGCACCCCACGAAAAAAATCATTACTATCCTCCGCCACGTCAACAAAGAAAAACGAAACGCCCCCTCTCAACGCTTGGACCACAAAAAAACACGTAGCAGCCGGAACTCAGAAGAGCGGAACTCGCCTCACACGCGTCAAGTCACCGGAAGTCGACAGAACCACCCGGAAAAAGACCGAAAAATGGGTCGTAAACTCGCAAGCTTGGCCCAAAAGCCTCAAGCTCCCGAGTGGGGGCAATGTTACGGACCAACCTCTAAGGCCCAAATCATCAAAGAATAAGGCCATAAACAAGTGGCCCACAAGCAAAGAAGAATCACCTAAAATAGGAAAGATTTGATACAATCTTAACAGATCCCAAAAAGATCTCAACTACCCGCAACTATATAAGCAAGGGACATCATCCCCTCAAGGTACACACTCTCTTAACCTACCTCATTCTATTAGATCTAGAATCCCAAAATCCTATTCTGGGCTTCTAGAGCTATTCACCTCTACATCGACTCCTTCTCGGCTATAACTCTCGGCCACGCCGTAGGGTTCGTCATCAAAGGCACACCTTCTTGTCCCAAACCTCGTGTCTCGACCTCCCATTCGAAGTCCTTTGGACAACCGTTAAGGGTCCAACCTTAACACAAACTAAACAGCACAGACCAATTCACTCCTAGATTAGAACCAACTCCCCACACGACGTCTCAACACACCACAACTCATAACCAAGGCACCGCAAAATACAAACAAAACTCAATAAGATCCAAATCATTCATCTCATATCATTAATAATATGGTTGTTCTCTCGTTAAGCAACTCTAAATAGATGAAAGAAAAAAAAACATTGTTTGTGGCTCATATAGCACAATAGCACCCACCCATTTATTCTACCAAAAAAGAGTGCGGCCCCATCCTCAATTTCTCGATAATATCGGTTAATTTATCAGTTGATTTTTTTTTAAACTTTTCTTTTTTAATCTTGTCTGGGCCAATCATAGTTCATTTGGGTCAAGTTCATCAATTAACTAGCTTTCAATTGCCAATTAACTTGTTTTATGTTATCTCTAAAGAAGCTGCATACCAAAGGATGGAGGTTCGAACCCCAGCGATGGAATGTAATGCAAAAAAATGTGTGTGTGAGTTGTGATGATGCCTACTATGGGGGGTTGTCCCATACATGACAAAAAAAAAAAATAAAATAAAGTTATTACAGCTGATCTTAAAACTTGACCAAGGCTAAATAATAAATATATATAGAAACTCACTATATTGTGTGTGAGAGACTATGAGTACGTAGTGTAAATGGTGTGACAATTCCATAATAAAATGTTAACTTAAGTATCGGAGCCACTTTTTAAGTTGTTCTCTCAATTTAATTCTACGCTACTATCCGCAGAAGTGCTTAATTTACTACATACCATCTCATGAGTTCAGGTAAATTTCTGATCTCGAACAATATTATTACTAGATACAAGTATAATATGTCACTAAAAATAATAAACTTTTAAATTTATTATTTAAAAAGAATTTAAATGTATAAAATTGATTAGACAATTCTATACTACTATTAGTATATCAAAATTAAATTAAAATTTTTTACTTTTAATATACAATTGAGATACTAAATTAACATAACCTATCCTTCAAAAATTAAACTAATATTCATTTTAATATCCTATTGACAAAAAAAATATTGCCATCTAAATCTTTTAAGGTACCGTGTCATCAAATAAAATATTTTTTATTAATGTAACAAAATATAATTAAATATATATTATTATTTATTTACACTAATACTAATATACATAAAATCGATATGAAAAATACAAATTAAAAAAATTCAACCCGCATCTGTCCGATTGCAATGTCTATCCGCATGTCATATCCCAAGATAAAAAAGGTATATTGATGAAAAATATAACGTTTTACAGCTATATGATTAAAACATGTCATTATTATCAATATAGTATTGTGATTTCTTTTTCCTATGGTTAGCTACAACTAATATATATAACAACCTCATTAGTGTCATTACTACATTATAATTATTATTATTTGATTTGATTTATGTCACATGCACCTTTTATTATTAATATATATAAGTCGCTATTTGTAGGCATCTCCACATACGTTTGTGGTGGTGTTTTATGTTGATTGTGGAGCGTGGGTTTTTGGCGTTTTCGTAACCGATATCCGTAAAAAGGCAGAGTCAACGAAAACCAAATGAAAGTCTGGGATATGAAGATGAAGATGTGAGGGGCAATGTATATTCATGAGGCAAAAAGGGGACCAACTTGTTTTGTGTCCGGAAACTTTGTACATCTGAATTTGGTTCATTCAAATCATCTAACTATATACTCCTATATATAAAAGGTTAATTTGATATTGACATGTAAGACATTATAATATAAATCGAGCAGTAAGGTGCATGGGATCAAGATATAAGTTGCCAAATTCAAAGAGGTACAAAGGGGGACCTACTTGCTAAATTTAGTTGTCGTCCAAAGGAGAAAGACTGCACAAGATACTGACTTTTCATGCCATGATTCGACGTTGAAGAGGAAAAAACAGGGAGGGAGGGAAGAAGGGGGAAATTTTAGACATTTATGACAGAACAAGGTATAAAAGGTTAGTGAACAGTATATTTTTCTTCTCAAAAGTGAAAAACCTTCAACTGAACTCCACGAGTTATTTTTAGAACTTAATTTTGAAACACTCTTTTACTTATATTATTTTTAACCATTATTTACGCAGTTAACTAAAAAGTAATTTTTTTAAATTAAACTCATTTTAGAAAGCAAGATGCTCTAACACTGCTTCCTAAAAAGAGTGTGTCTACCAATTTGATCACAACAGCTTGTTCAAAATTATAATAACCTATTTATTGTAAATTGTATAATTGTAACTCTGTAAAAGAAAATCAAGTCCATTTTCTTACGTATAAACTTTTCTATAGATATACTCATTCGTTTGATACGTGTCCTAAATTAGAAAAAAGAATATTTCCGATCATATCATTTAGGTTTAAGAAAATGTAAAAATACCTCTTTCTATAAAAACATTGCGCTAGAAAATGTTATCCAAGTCTATATCTATCAAACATTTTTATTTTTATGTTGATATCAAATTTGTTAACTAATTTCATAAATTGTATGCTTAATTAATTTTATGCTGTGTTTAAATATTTTTGTTCCATATTTATATATTTCAACTCGAATGAATTTAGATACGTAAAAGATTTACGCATCTAGTATCACTAAAAAACCAACATAAAAAATTAAAAAATATTTATTTACATTTTTTTTCATATTTTTCTCTCTCATATTTCCTTTATGGCATTTTTTTTTGGAAATCTCATTCTCTCTTATATTTTACTTGTGAGATTGAAAACTAATAAAGTTTTTCCAAAAAAGAAAAAGATCAAGTTGGAAATATATAAAAAAAAAAAGAAAATTGTCCAAGAGAGAAGGAGATCATAATAATTTCTTATTCAGTAACTTGTCACAACATTATCATGGTTAAATAAATCAACCAGAAGGAAGAAAAATACTAAACAAAACAATTACAACATGTCACAATCGGGTGGGAAGATATTGTTTGTGTGTATCATTCATTCGGCCCCATACCCCCCACATCAAATCTGAACCGTTAAAACCATACCCTGTGGGACCCACCTATTACATCAACCGCAACAAAAGAGACTCAAGTTTGACGCTATCATAACTGTCTAGTAGCGTACATCATGAACTCAGGATCAGACTCCAAACCCGCCATCGTCTCCGGAGCTAAAACCACCTCCAAATCCACCGTGCCGCTTCCGTCTCTTCCCGGAAAGGCCGAAATCTTGCCGTCGAACTTGTTCGCGCCACCGCTCCTCACCGCCAACGGTCTTCCCCAACCGAAGTCATTGTCATACATCGGAAACCTCGGCGAGCTTCCCATCGTGATCGACGCGCCGTCGGGGTTTCCCAGCGGAAAACACCGCGGGTTCGATTCCCAATCCTCCACGTACTGCCGGACCGTATCGTCGTTGTGAGCCCTAACGTTCTTGTTGAGCTGCTCAGCGCACCAGCGCAGATCATGCGAGAGCACATCAGCGGCGGTGGCGTAGGTCGGAATGCTCTGAATCGCGTTTCCGAAGTAGAAAGGGTCCAATTTCGGCTCTATCCGGTGGCGACAGTTAACCGCCATTCTAAACGTTGTCGTTTTGGAAACAGGCAATTTCCTTGCGCGCGTGACCGCACGCCACAGCAGCGCGCATACGGATTGAAACGACGAAATCTCGACCGTTGTAACCGTTTCTGTTTCAACCGCGCTCTTGAACCAATTGTCGAGGAGGGCGGTTACCTTACCGTTACCGTTATCTTTTTGTAGAAGATTGTCGTTGCTCTTTTTCCGTAACAGCTCAACAGAGTTAACCCCTTCCGTCCATTTTCTGTTGTTAGCTCTTGCTTTAAGCCTCTGAATTGCTTCGCGGCTAAAGCTGAAGATTCTCTCCCTAATTGGCGCGTCCGCGTTGAACGTCACCTTCGGCCCTCCCTCCGGCAGGCGGAGGACTGCGTCGGAGATGAGCACACTGTTGCGGTGGAAGTCAGGAACATTACGGATACTCTTACTGGCTCCCCTGCATTCCTGAGCGAATGTGTTGAAGAAATTCCAGAAGGAGGTTCCATCGGTGACGGCGTGGTTGACGGAAATTCCGATGAAGAAGCCGTCGGCGAGCTCGGTGACCTGAACGGCCATAATCGGAGAGTAATGACCGCTGTAACTAACCTTCCTATCGAAGGTGAAGAATTCTCTGAAAGATTTATGAACGTCCAGGGGAGAGAGAAGATCAAGGACGTTGAGAGCGGGTGCGGAGGCGTGGAGGAAATCGATGCCGGCGTCGTTGCAGGAGATATAGACATAACCGTCGGAGTCAGTGGTTAAACGGCCGGCGAGAGGGGGAAAGAGGGAGAGGGTTCTTGAGAGGGCAGATTTCAAGAGTGGAATTAGTGTGTTAGAAGAGAGGGAAGTGGGTTGGGTGAAGAGGCATCCCTTTTGGATGTAGTGGCAGGAGAGCATAGGAAGGTCTGAAACTGAGAGTTTGAGTTTTGGGAGTGAGGATTTTTGGTGTGGGAAGATGGTGCATTTTGAAACCAAAGTGGGTGCTGAAGAAGGCATCCTTGTGTGTCTTGAATTGTTTGGATAAATAAAGGAGATTTTTGTCTCCACTCTCTCTCTCTCGCTCGCTCGGTGGGTTGTTAGTGATATTGAGTGAGGAGGAGATGAGAGAAAGAGTGGGTATGTGTGTGGTATTTATAGGGTAGAGGACGGTGTGCGTGTCCTGCTTCATGCATCGAACTTGGTCATTCACCAATCTTTCATTTCTTTCTCTCTCTATCTGCTGCTTTTCTTTATTCGCCTTAATTTCGGAGCTGAGGTTTTCCTTTTCTTAAACCAGATATTATTATTTAAACTACCATTTGTAATATCATTAGCCTCTCTGGGTGTCTCAGAGGCATGTACTCTTTCTTTTTTTAAATAAAATCTGAAATTCTATATAGTTGTCAATGTAATATTTTCTTAATCTATATGATTATTTTTAAATTTTGATGTGGTTCACATTTTAAAATTCTTAGTTTCTACTCTTGATTTTTTGTGGTAAAAATAGTTAAATTTTCTATGTCAACATATTACTATTATAACTTCTCTGTATTAGAGTTAAGCTCTTTGTCCTGCCAAAGAGGAAAAGAAGTACGGATTTTAAGTACGAAATCAACTTAAAAAAAATTATCATAGGTAATTAATAATGTTTAGAGTAATATCACTAGCATGTATTATTCTCTTATTTTATTCTTCTTATTTTTTATTTTGAACAAACTTTGGAATGGATAAAACAAATCAATTTATCTGTCATCTTATCTTAATAAAACTACTGTTGTTATGATTATTGATATGTTTATATTTTCCAGTGTGTGATGTTATAAAAAACAAAATAGTAGAAGATGATGAATGAATAGTAACAAGAACGTAGAGTAGATATATCCAATCTAATCTAATTAGGGATAATGATGTTTATTTGAATGCTTTTTTAAAATTGCACTTGTGATGATATTAGCATGACAATACAAATGAAAATAAGAGATGATGGCATCTAGCAGGCATAAAATTTTGTTAAATCATCATTATTATTAAATGAATTTGAAGAGCTGATGATAATTAATAATAATAACGCAAAAAAAATCAGCGTGATGTAGCGGTGTATAACATTTTTTAGTAGTAGTAAGGTATATATAGTAGCTTAGAGATTAGATCAAAACTAATGTCAATTCATCATTAGATAGCACTATATTATTGTTTGTCTGCTACCGTGAACAAATTGCGACGATCATGTTTTATTTTAGGGGATAAAAATAAATAATGATAACACATATAGTTCCAATATAAAGCATTCGTGACACTTGGAGACGAAGGGTTTGGTTGGCGAGGGTAAACAAAGCCACGTGGGACTGTCCCATGGTTGATAATTTGAGATGGATGGATGAGCATTAATGTGGTTTTTACTTTCTTGGGGGTTTTTCTTGGAATGCTAGACACATAATTAAAAAAAAAAAGGAAATAATTAATTAAGAGATGTTAAAGATTCAGTGACATTATATATCTGAAATGGAAAGGAAAAACTAGTAAAATGAAAGGAGTATCTAAAAATCCAAATAAGAAAAGAACATGTGATGCAAACAAATAAAGAAGATTACCAAAGATCTCAAAGATTTTTCTTAAAATCGCA
>JASCZI010271996.1:2596-22129 GCA_036250425.1 Stylosanthes scabra
GTATTTTTTTTAAAAAAATTTTGGCCCAGTACCGGTCCGGATCGGTACTGGTTTGACCGAATACCGATCCGGACCGATACTCCTAACACATTTATTTTGGTAAATTTTTTTAAACCAATGTATTTTGGTAAATTTCGAAATCTTTTTATTTATTTAAAAAATTTAATCGTGAAGAGGGAACAAATGGTGAAAAATGAAAATTACTTTATTTGGTAAAAAAAAAAATTCAAAATAAAACATCATCATGTGCAATGCACATATTTTTTTTAAAATCAAAAAAAATCTTCACTCTTCGTTCATTTTCACTCTTCACCAAAGAAATACCCATATCAAAAATGATGTGATTTTACGATTGTCGCTTAAATTAGGTTAAAACTATGTGGGATATTTTATGAAAATTTTTTACTTAACTACTAAACCTAAAACGACCATCATTTTGGGTATTTGAAAATTCTTTGGGTAAAGAGTAATAATATTATTAAACCAAAAGCAACTCTTAAAATACGAAATAGTGACATTTCAAAGCAATTCAGCATAGAATTAAGGGATAGATAACAAATAAAAATAATTAATTATAATTTAAGTAATTGATACAGATATAAATTGTAAGATATTAAGCAATCAAGAGTCAAGAGTTTCCAATTAACCAATTGTATTAAGCTAGACATAAAGAATTGTCTTTCAAAAATTCAAAACTTTGAGCGACTTAAACCCCTTCTTCTTCTTCTTCTTCTTCTTGTTCATTTCAAAAATGGAAATATTTGTGAGCAATTCACCTGTGAGAAGCCCTCAACTCTTCCCATTCCACCACCGCATTTCAAAACCCCGAATAAACAACCTTCCCATTCAAATTCAAACCACCCATGCAACCTTTACCAGCGCCATGAAAGGTCGGGCTTACCGAGTAGCCCCGTTGCAGGTTCGCCGGAAAAGTTTGGAAGTGGAAGGTTATTCAATTGGGGGTATCTCAATTGGGGCCCAAGAGACAAGCGTTATTGTTCCTGAGTTGAAGTGTGCATTTGATATTGGGACGTGCCCAATTGGAGCTATTCATCAGGACTTTGTTTTCATCACGAATGCTCACCCTGATCGCATTGTAAGTTGCTTTCTTTTTTACCCTTTTCTGCTGCTTTCTTATGTATGAGCCACTGTTGATTGAATGATTAGGGTTCTATGTCTCAGAAAAATTGAATTTTGATCACATTTTTAACCTCTTAGGTACATTTGTTGAGTAAATAGCCCTTTCTTATGTTTGACAGAATGAACCAAATATTTAGTCATAAGGAAGTTTAGGGTATAAAACTATAAATTAATAACTTTTTCGGGGTCATTTTGTCATTCGCAACTTTTGGTGTCCTTTTTGTTAAAATAGTAATCTTTCAGTTCAAAATGGTTATTTACTTGCATTTGTTTTAGATTAATTTGGAAAAACAAAAAAAGTTGATTAAAAAATGAAATTTGCAGCTCCTAAAATATGTTTTTTTCAGGTTTGGATATTATATGGAAGATTTTAGTTATATCAATTTTTAACTAGACAATGCAGTTGTTGTCTGATCAAAAAGTAGAATTTTTTTTGGATGGATGATAGAAAAGGCCGAATTTGCAATAGCCTATGCTTGTTGTGCCTGCTGTAATCATACAATGTCGTATTAACTTTATAGTAAAGCATTCAAAATCAATTCGAATTTTTGAACTGTCAGCTTTGACATCTTAATTTCTTATAAGTACATGGGTTTGGTCTCTCAGTTTTAATTTTGCATATCACATCTTACTTGATAGCATTTAAAGAACAATGAAGGTAGTGTAATACTAGGTTTTCTTTTCTCTTCCGCATCCTAATTTTTTTTCTTGTGGATTTTTGTAAACTTTGTATAAGCTTACATTGATTTTGAATGATTTAGGGCGGGTTGCCAATGTATTTAGCTAGCCGTGGATTATATAATTTGAAGCCCGTTAAAGTCTTTGTGCCTTATTGCATCGAAGAGGATGTTGAGAAGCTCCTTGATATTCACAGGACAATGGGCCAAGTTGAGTTGAATGTTAAAGTGATTGGTTTGCGTGTGGATATGTTTCATTTTCTCTTCGTTTAGGCTCCGTTTGTGGCACACGGTTGCAGTTTGTTTAACGAGACATAAATTTTTGATGGACATGGTGGTACACAAGAGTACATAGAATACATGTATTTGATGTCTCTCTATTTAGCTGCGAAACTGATTTTAGACATGGACAAAAATGATATTGAGGTTTGATTTCAGGGCAGCATTGTGTGGTACACAATGACCTTTATGTCGAGACATTCAAAACACATCATGTTATACCCAGCCAGGTAAATTTTATTCTATCATTTTGGTATTACAAGTTCATGTTAGTGCATTTCATTCATGCAAAAGCTTTTGAAAGAAGAACATGGACAAAAAATAAACAGATTTTGAGTTATGGTATAATCTTTTGAAACTTATATATTTTCCTGGTAAATCCATCCTTTTTCGTTTTACCTGAACAATCTTCGTACTTATATTCTAATATTATTTTTGTGTGTAATATACATCTCTTTTAACTGCAAGCTTTTTCTTTTAGAGTTTTTCTGAGTTTATGTAATGCCTGTACTTTGAACTTTGGCAAAATACATAGGCCTCTTGGGATAAGAATGATGCAAACCTTCTATACTTACGCAGGGTTATGTACTCTACTCTGTTAGGGAAAAGCTGGATGAATATTACGATGACCTTAAAGACAAACCAAAAGAAATTGAGAAATTAAAGAAGTCTGGTGTTGAGGTTTGTAATGTTCGCTAAGTTGTAAGTCTGATATAGATATAGAACTTCTCCGATCTTTACTTTTAATGAACTCTCCTTTCTAGATTAATGACGAGATAATAACTCCAGAGATTGCCTTTACCAGTAATACAACAACTGATTTTATGCTTGACCCGCATAATGAGGACGCATTGAGAGCGAAAGTTCTTATAACTGAGGTACCGCATAATCTTTTGATGAAGTGCTTATTGCTTTTTCCTCCTCCAATTTCAGCCAACTTTTGATTGCACGACCTATTGAAAAAATGCTACAATGTTTTCTTTCTTTGTGGCATAGATGTCTTAAATATTCTTGTTTGATTGATTTATTGCTTGAACTTTTTCTACAGGCAACTTTCCTCGATGAGTCCTACAGCGTAGATCATGCTCGACAACAAGGCCATACACATTTATTCGAGGTAACGGGTCATCTTTCATTCTTTTATCGCTTAATCGAGTGCACAAGATCTACTTTTTGCAGCTTGCCCTTTGGCTTTTCTTCAAAAAGCTTTGTGGTTTATAGTCAGCCTTTATTGAATAGATTAAATGAATATGTTGCTGTATCCGATGTTAAGAACCTTGAACGTCTATCTCTTTTGATAAATTCATACTGCTTTGTTCATGTGATTAATTATTTCTCAAAGTTGTGACTCAACTAAACTCAATATGGACTAGATCATGGAAAATTCTCAGCGGATTCAAAACCAGGCTGTTGTGTTGACTCATTTTTCATCGCGATATAGTATAGAGGTAATGTTCCAGTGTTCCTCTCATGACTTGTAAGTTGTTCAGTCCAAGGGGCATATCATCTTGCACCACGTCATTAAGGCTTCGTTTGGTTCTTGTTATGAGATCGAAATGGCAAAGATTGTGGCCCTTTGCTTTTGTTTTTGAAAATATAGAAATTGGTTTAAAAAATCACCACCCAGACAGGTTTCTTATTTCTCTCCATTTTGGAAATAGATAAATTATTTTAAAATATTGTCCAAAAATAGGGATAATTTTAGTTTGTCTCCACTCTATTCTCTGATATATTACTGTTTTCTCAGGACAAGAATCAAATACTATCCTAATATGCATATTATGGTGTAAACCTGTTTCAAAACCTCAGTGCCTTTTAGAAATTCAGTTCGGTATATAAAATAGCCCTCTTTATTTTTCTTATTTAATTTATGTAAGTATCATTATCAGGATATTCATCTGGCTGTATCAAAATTGCAATCCAATGTATCAGCAAAAGTGGTTCCTCTGACTGAAGGTTTCAAATCAGTATATCAATGAGTGCCGTGAAGATGAAAAAAAGAAGATAGTTTCATCTGCTGTAAATATTTTTTTAGTAATTTTAATTAGTATTCATTAATACTTATAATTAGTAGTTTAATACTTTAATTTAGTACCTTAACACTATATTTTTAGTCAATATTTGTAAATACTAGTTCAGCTTCAGTTTCACCGAGCTTTTTATATATATTTCATTGTGTTTGGATCTGAGTCATCCTCTGAGAAATCTCCTTGAGCCTCCTCGTCCGTTGGCGCAGCAATTCGAATGCGACTAGAAACATCTTCTATTTTATCTTCCATGTTCATTGTGAACCCGATGAGCTGACTTCCTTTCCAAGATATTCCCAACCATAGCAAGTTTCCATTACAATAGTTTTAAGGAGAGTCCATGTCCTTCTGGGTTTAAGTTATTATTGATTTTTAGATAAAAATGTTCATGATCTAGAGACATAATTAGTTCTTAAACAAAGTTATAAAGGGCTTCTATAATGCATTCTCTTTACCTCACTTAGCTATGTGGATAGCTGATCAAGCAATTCGTTGCGGTTTTCAGACTTTTACTGAGCTTGCAATACCTTCTTCCTCTAGAAAAGCATTTCCCTTGCACCATTTTCGTGATTAAAGCAATGATATTGATAACTGAACCTTTAGCCACTATGTATATTTCCAGTAATGCTTAAATTCAAATACATGAAGAAAATCATAGCATGACCAATTTGGGTTGATCTAGTAGTCAGCTAACTACTCTGCTTAAGCAAGTGTCGGGATTCGAAACTCACCTTGTACATGCTTGTACATGCAGCAACCTATTGCCTAGCGATAGACCCTTAAATAGAGCTCAGATCTTCGACGGATTAGTCCTTGACCTACGCTAGATAACCGATTTTTGTTCCACCATAGTTTGCCAGCTTTATTAAAATTATTTTATTTATCTTAAATTTTAGATCCTAAACTATAAATCATTAATGCTAAATCCTAAATTATAACCTCTAAAATTAACTAACTCAAAATTAATTTCTCATATTCTTTCATAAACATCTGTCTAAAAACAATATTAACACGCAAATATATATTTTGAGAGAAGTACCATTTCTACACATAAATGAGTACAATATTAACAAAATTACTTATAAAAAAAACGAGACTAATGTTATATTCATAAAAAATTAGATTCTTTTGCAAAAGTATCAAAACCTTAAATTTTAGCTGACCCTTATGAAAAAATTTCCTAGAATTTCTATTTTTTTTTGTTGTAAACCAAGGTATTTACCGGATGTCCAATTTTTAATTTCTCGAGTACTACAAAGACAAAGCAAAGCCAAAGTCCAATGGCTAATTTCCTAGAATTTCTAAACTACCCTACCCTTCTATTGTCTTCAATCTCTGAAGCATCATCGCCCTTCTATTACTTCCTCAACATTGATGTGATTCATTAAATTTTTAAAACTCCTTAAATTAGGTATCTTCAATGCGATTTACGTTTTAGTAAATGGTATGTACCGCTGAAATTTACTAAATCAAAACAATAATTTTATGTCTACATATATTTTGTCTAACTAATTTCAATTAAGTTATTTATCATATTCTAAATAAAATATTATTTTAATATTAAATATAAATTTATTTTATACTATTTTTTACACTATTTAACATTGAAATAATTTTTTATTTTAGTTAAATTTGATTAATCAAAATAAATGTATATATAACATTATCGTTATAATTCATATTATTCGTCAATTTTATTATTTTAATAAATTAAACGAATTATTTTATCAACCGGAAGAGAAGTCCTGATTTCAGTTATTAAGTACAATATTTTTATTTTCTAACTTGCACATGATTTTTGTTCATTGAATACTAAACACTTGGCTTCTAATTTAAGATTAAACCTACATATTGGCATGGCATGATAATAATACATTTGTGCCAAAATTCAATAGCAACATACAGCAAGAAAAAACTTAGTATTATTTTATTAACTATCCGTACTATATTATATAATATTATTAGTGCATGTATGTTTGGCAAACTAATTACTTTAATATTCCATAGCAGAAATTACAAACTTTTAAAATATGAGATCAATTTTAGTTCTAAATATTCATTTTATAATTTCTTTTTTTTCCCTCCCAAAACTAAAAGTACATTTTTTTCCTATTTTTTTAAAATTCATATGTGGATTTTTAATTAGTTGAGATGTCCTTATTGATATAAGAAGAGATTCTTCGTACAGCACAAACCTAACAAACAACCTACTCAAGTTGACAAAATATATAAATTGACAATGAAATAATTAATAATATGAATTGATAACAATGAGTGGTGATGTTCTTATCATATCATACACAAACGACACACAAACATGTTAACAATTTCACGCTCCTCATAATAATTAATGGGGTTTTCATTATTTGTCAAGAAAGAAGCTAAGGACAATGATGATGATGAAGAAGAAACATTACATGAATCAAATCTTGGTTACCATCAATTTCTCTGTCCATTTTTCATGAATATAGAATACAACCAAGCACATGTAAAATTCTTTCAAAGTAGTTTATAGATAGCGAAATATTATAAATCTTCGAAAGCAACAATAATTTCACTTTATTAGTTAAACTTCAAACCTATTATTATTGCAACATCTTGTACAATTTTAATTAATTTATTATTTATTGATAATACATAGTATAATAATAATAATAACAATATAAATTTCTTTAGCCGCCAATAAAATTTGATGTGGTTTTTACTTTGTTGTTTGAGGTTAATTAATCCAAGTAGTTAAATTGTTGACTTTCTTTATCCAATTACATCATTTTTACAATTCAATAATGGGTTTAACATCCTAACTGAAAGTGGCTGTAATAGTAAATAAAAGTTTTAATCATTTTATGCTTATATGGGGTTGATATAATAAAGTTCTTCTTAAGAAATCAACTTTAAAGTTCCACTCTTTCTTTCTAGGACGAGGAGTGTTAGAAATATATTAATTTATGTATTTTTTTTTAATTTTATTTTTTTAAAAAATATTATTATAACACGGTACCAAAATTTTTATAACTTAGAATTTGATGATTCTTGTTAAAGAAAAATATCAGTATATATAATGCAAATTAAAATTAAGAAAAAGGGTTTATGCAAAAAAAATAATTAAATTTTAATTTATATATAGTTCAATTTAATTTTATTAATACGAGATTATTGAAACCAATAATACTAACTTTTATATATAAGGCTAATAATCAGAGAAAGAGAATAGTCTTGTACTCCACTACTCTGTATGCCCTAAATTAAATGATCAACCTATATATACGTAATAAGCTAGGCATATATGATTGTGGTAATAAATGCCCTTTATGATATATATAGTTGAGTCAATCATGCATCTTATTATTTGAATTAATAATTACATGTGCCGTTTATATTAGTAGAAGTAATTATAATGGTGAAAAAAATGTTTATTCTATATAACTCTAAGCATTTTAGAGTCAAATATAGTTATTTATAATTTGCACTATATAATATATATATAAGTGATACAATTTTATGATTTGCTTTATAGAGAAATTATAAAATAGGCAAAAAGCAACTTCTCAAAAACCATTCTCCTTATTAGCTAAAGAGTTATATATGCAATGCAAGCAAAAGTTGATAGATTTTTTTTTTCAACATTTTTTTTTTAGTTTAAAAATTCTACTTTTTGTTTAACTCATATATGCCACTCAAATAATAACATCATTCAAATAAAAGGGGGAGGGATATATATTTGAAGGGTGCATGAAATATGTTTAATTTCCATCAAAGTCAAATCAAACTAATTATGCTTTTATTTACTTACTTCCTTAATTTTCAGCTTTATTTTGTTTAGTGGGGGCCATTTAATTTTGAATGTGATATGATTATTTAATCGGTGGTGCTCATTGTTGGATTTGCACCCACTAAAAAAAAAAAAAGAGAAAAAAAAGTCTACGGTTTATACCAACTTCTTATAACTATGATCTATATACCAATATCAGAGGCAATCCTTCAATGAAGTAGACATTATGAGTGCCCTATATCCATTAAGGGATGATTTAAATAACCTTTGTTCACTGTCTATTTGTGGTTAATTGCACTATCTATTTATATTAGTTTAATTAATTTATAGTTAATTGCACTATCTATTTATATTAGTTTAATGAATTTATAATATATATTTTATATTTCAATATATATTTTATGTTATTGGCTTTAGTATGGACTTATTAATATAAATCATATTTTTGCTGACAAAAACTCTTTTGTTTTTTTTTTTTTTGGGCTGAAAAAACTCTTTTGTTTTGAGAAAGAAAGGTAATTATATGTGCATCAAAGACGTGATAACGTAAAAAAAAAACTGTAATTATCTTAACAATTAAGGTTAAAATTAAAAAGAATTTTAAAATAATATTTATATTCTGAAAAGGTTATTATATGTTGACTAAGAGGAAAAATGTGCAATATATAATGTGCATGTCATGTTCAAATTTTATTTAAAGTCTTTGATTAATTAACTATGAAAAATGCGCGTGCTATATCTTCTATATTATTATTAGTTTCAGTCTTGGTCAAATTCATGCTAACTAATGTTAATTAATCAATAATTTGACGTGCATGCATATTTGTAAATCATTTTTGGAGACATTTAATAAAGGACCAACCACATGAAAATAATGTGATTTTTCTTAATACATATATAATATCTACTATCTTATGATTATATATAAATATCTTAGTTATCCGATCATTAACATTCCAAAGCAAGTTTCCCTAATAAAGTTCATATATAAAGACACCATCTTTGGAAAAACATGATAGAATAGATTAAAATAAGTAGGTAATATATATACATTTTTTTTCACCAATTTATCCATCACATGAAAAATTAATCACTAATTTCTCAAGTATTATAAAAGTAAAGCAAGTTCTATATATAATAAATTTTGATTAAAAGTCTACCAAAAAATGAAAAATATATAGTCGCATGATTTTTTTTTTTTAGTGTCTAGTCGTATGAGATTGATTACCCTATATAATAGATTTTAATTAAAAGCCTTTCATTTAATTTTTAAAATTTTTTAAGGAAAAACTCTTACTCCCCCTTCAAAATGATATTTTTATTTTATCTAATCTCTAAATGTTTAAACTTTAAACTCTCAAGATTAAATCCTAAACTTCCTTGAGAGTTCTTATAATTAAAAAATGGCTAATGTTAACTAATTAAAATTTGAATAAAACACTTTTTTTTAATTAATGATGTGGTTAAGATTTGAATAATTAAAAACAGTTTGGGTGTGTAATAGAGTGGTAAATAGAATGAAGTTTGTTAGAGGGACAAAGATAAAAAAGGAGAAGATAGATAGAGTGGGTGAAACTTGAAAGGGTGACTTTGACCATGTTCAATTCTTCAATTCGATTTTGTCTTTTGATTGTGATTTGATGTGAATGTGATTTTATATGTATATTATATAGTGTGAGAGCATATGATATGGCACAATTAGGGAATGCAAAATTAACAAGATATGTGCCACAAAGTTCGGGCACGAATGTAGCTAATTAAATAATTAAAATTAAAATAAAAAATTAAAAAGATATATATATAGAACAAACAAAACAAGGATCATATGAGAAAGAATATAAAGTGACGTCATCATCCACTCAGCAACTACCCATAGACATAGGCGTGGTAAGTAACAGTGAGATTTATAGATTCTTATGTATTTGAAAAAAAAAAAGAAGAAAAAAAAACTACTAATCCCAATTCCCAAGCCACTAAGTAAGAAAACACTTGCTATTATTGAAAGTTTTGTATGCTTATGTGGTTTAATTAATAATATGATTTAGAAAAGATGAAGATTTAGATAATTTGTAGAGTTAATTGTTAAATTTGTCTCCAAATGACAATTTTTTTTTAGATTTTAGTAATAACAAATTAAAAGTACATTTTAATTTTTGTAATATGTGTTACATAAATATTTATAAGTTAACTAGTTATCAAAATGTTAACTGATTTAATTAAAAAAGTATTTTTGTCACGTTTTATAAAAATTATAGGACATTTTTATCGTTAGAAAAGTAATATTAGGGCATTTTTGTTAATGAAATGAAAATTCGGAAGAAGTTGGGTGGTTAATTCTAATTTGTATAAGTATTTAGATATTTTTTGGAACTTTAATTTTAAATAATTAAGTTGGATTATTAATTAATTTTAAAATAATACAAGAGTTTATTCTATATTTGTTAGGTAAGCTACTTTCTGATACCTCCGATCACACTAAACTAATTTCATAAAAATGTTTAGACACACTTTATTGTTGAAAAGGTTTAGTCTTGTCCTTATGCTTATGAGATTATTGATATTGATTCCAATCAAACTTTTTTATGCTATATATAGATATAGCTACAATAATATCTTTAATCCAATCCTGAATATCTTTGATACACAATGTAATAAATTATTATTCCATGTTAACTGTTTATTAATTCATTATTATTATTTATATGTATGTATGGCTACCTCGCCTAACCTATATGTTATGTTAATTAATATTGTTTCTTATATAGTAATGTAGGTCAAATAAAAACTTTTTAATGTTATAATAGAAGTGGGAAAAAAATTGGAAATATGAGTTAGGTGAATAAGAGATAAATAAAAATAAGTTAACAAAAAATATCTATATAGTATAGTGAGTGGTGTTAGGTCAATAAGTTATTGTTCAACCAAATTTTTAACTAAGTATTTTAAAAGAATCCAAAAAATTAAAAATATATATGTTCTAAATTTTTTGTATTTTTCTTCCAAAATTTTCCGTATTTGTTACTATAAATTTTGTGTTTATATTATTTAAAATAAATGAGGAGATTTTTTTAAAATAAAATTTTAACGAGGTAATTAAAAAATACTTATTATTTACTCAGTATTTCTCAATAATACAATAATACAAGAAGATATACAATTATTGTAATAATTTCAACTTGTCACGTATTGTCATTATTATATTATATTATTATATGACTACAATATATTCTCATTTCTAAATCAAATATATGATGCACTAAATAACATAGAAACAACTTTACAAGAAGAATAATTCATATAAAGGGATTTAATTATTCTTCTTCTCAATTTATCTTAAATTTCTTAAGCACCTTTCTATATTACAAAATTGTTTTCCCAAATCTTGTTGGAAAATATCAACTTCTTTCATTTTCCCCATATATTTTTCTCCTAAAAATAGACAGGTTATTACGTCTTTTTATTCCCAAATTTTTTTTTTTTTCTCTTAAAAAAATGAAAAAGAGAATGTGTGCCCTAAAAGCTAAAAATGTTGAGAGAAAAAGCATGTGTGTCGCACGTGGCAATATTGCGGTCAAATGCCGGTGCCCAAACGTTTGACACGTGTCATCCCTAATCTTCACAAGAATCCAAAATCCGTATAGTCGCAATCTTTGACTCACTCCATTCCTTTCTTTTCTTCTTCACAAAACGTGATCTCCACCATCCATATAATATTTAATTTTATAAAATATTTTCCACAATTATTTAATTATATTTATTATTTTAAATAATTATTTACTCCATTATTATAAAATATAATTATTTTTCTTAATATATAATTATATGATTAAATTTTTAAAATAAATCATCTTTTTATTGTCATCAAGGACAAGTAAGAATTACGTGATTAAACATGCATAATTATTTTAAAGATAATATGGTAAATTATTTAATTATTATATAATTAACGTAATTATTTTTTTATTTTAATATGTGCATGATATGTAGTACAATCAAACAATAACAAATTGAAGGATGTAATTACTTTAATTTAGAAATTGTTGTCATGTGATATACCTGTTGGTGAAGGGCCCATATGGTACAAATTATGCAGTTTAATTTCTTACGTTAAGTTTCTGAAGCTGACAATTTCAAATTATTATGGAATTAAAATATATTAAACTAGAACTTCTTCCAGATACTGAACCAACTAAAAAGGATTCTCATTTGGTTGTTAAATTATTTATATTTATATTTATATATTATATATACATACATCAATCTCACATTCACACTATAAATATTATGTGAATTATGATCCATACCAAACCATTTACGTGGAGCTCATATCAATCACAAACATGCAAATTAAATTTGAGGTTTAATTATTTTGATATTTTAAATTCATTCATTACAATATATTATAGCATTAGTAATAATAATAATGGTCTAGCTAGCTAGGTTTTAATTTTGGGAGAAAATATTATTCTAAAAAGAAATTAAAGAAAAAAAAATAAAATACTTGGCTTGTTAACTAATATTAGATGATATTAATTATAAATTTAACAAATAAATAAAAAAATATCTTAGCATGCTTGCGTTACCCAACAAATTATTATATATTATGGTATATAATATTGTTTTATTTTTCTATCATAGCTATTTGATTAGATTCAAAACGACCAATATATATATAAATGAATAGACTAATAGTTCTATAATTATCTCTCAAGTCATTATCAAGAGTTAATTAAGTAATTAATAAGTCTTTCAACCAATTGACTATTAATCCTTGGACCAATTGATTTTGAGGTTACATTTAGGGTGTGATAATACCTAATACATCAACAAGTCACGCCACAAGTATATATCACAATGATTCCCTTTTATTTCAAATAAATTCAATTTTATTTACTCAAAATTATTTAATTAATACTACATACATACATACCCTACTATATATATAAAAAAAATTAAAAAATATTTAATTATATTAAAAAAATAATCTATAAATATATAAAAAAATTAGTCAACAAAAAAAAATTCAAACAAACACAAAATTAAAAGAGATAAAGAAAGTGTTAAAAACTAAAAAGTTCCAAAACCAAAAGCTCCCTTTCCCATAACAAGCAACCCTCAAATTAAGTCTTAGCTGAAATTTCGTTCTCAAATTAAAAGCTATCTTTAATAATATATTTATTTATCTTTTTCTTTTTCTTCCCCCTTCATTCATCACCCTCTTCTCTATCTTCTTCAATTCTTCAATCTTCTCTTTTTTCCTTTTTCTTTTTCCTTTGTTGTCTTCATTCTAATCCATCCATGGCGAATGAAGATCATAACAAAGATCAATTTCATCACTTTGACCCTTTCTATTACAACAACAATCATCATGAACATGAACTCATCAACCAATCAAACTTTCCCTTGTTTAGAATGATGAATAATACTTCATCATCATCATCACAAAATCACCATCATCATCATAATCAAGAAGGGTTTATTGATAACAACATCATCACAAGCTTCAGTGATTGTTTACACGGTAACTCCATGGATTATAACACACTCTCAAGAGCCTTTGACTTGTCTTGTTCTTCACCTGAAGTGATCTCATCTTCCATTGATGATAACAACAACAAAAAGCAGCATCAACAACAACAAATACTACTGAATAATAATTCTTCAGTTTCTTCTTCTTCTAATGAAGCTGATGCTTCAGTCACTGAAGAAGACTCAGCCAAAAGTAGCAAGAAACATGAGAAGCAACCAAAAGGGTGTGGAGAAGAAGAAGAAGAAAATCAAGAAGATGAAGATGAAGATGCAAAGTCTAAGAAAGAGTAGGTTTTTAATTTTAATTTTTTATTTTAATAACTGTTAATTCCTGATAGATCCGTGGAGGTTAGTAATTAAGGATAGTAGAAGAATTTAAATTAGTTTAATAATATCCTTAATTAAATTAAAGACTTTAATTTATCACATTTTCTTCCCTAATTTGATTCCTTCAATTGATGAATATAGGATCTCTGATTATTTTATTTTATTTATTAATAATTTAATTTATCTTTTTTTTCCAATAAGAAAACTTTGAATTACTATGCATATATATCATCATTTTATGTCTTTTCAACTATTCATGACTTTCATTATCTCTAATTTATACATGTATGAGATGGATTTGGTCAATCTTTTCTATATACTCTATAGCTATGTCACATTTCTCAGCAGTGTGTGATTTTTTATTTCTATATATGTGTAGGTTTTGGGATTTGTCTAAAATGGTAGAGACAAACATAGATATATACTACTACTACTTATTAACCCTAACATATTCCTTCTTTATTAATTTTGAGTTTGTTGGTTATGAATTATAATGAGCTATGTATATAAAATCATGTTGTGAATTTTGACTAATGTTTGAAGCCTTTAAATTATTTAGGAATAACAATAAGCCAAAGAAGAAAGAGAAAAAGCCAAGAGAGCCAAGATTTGCATTCATGACCAAAAGTGAGATTGATCATCTTGAAGATGGATACAGATGGAGAAAATATGGCCAGAAAGCAGTAAAAAATAGTCCATACCCAAGGTTTATTTATTTTATTTAATTTTATTTATTTGCCAATTTCAATTTTTCTTATATTTATATGTTTATATCTTATCTATATATATATACTTGCTAGTTTATCACCACCCAAAAAAGAATAAAATGATGAAGGGTTGTGGAAATTTTGGTACGTACCCAAAGTCATCAACGTACATTATTTTGATTGATGACATTCAAAGTCTTTCATTGATTTTTTTTTTTGGGTAAGATCATTGCCAAATTTTGGTTTTGGAAATGGTTTAATTTATATCTAATCTAAGTACTATACTTATAATTGAGGCTCTTTTTGTCGTCAACTAGATATGTCTAATAATCATGGTATATAAATAATGTAGACATATTTATAAATCTATCTTACTTACATGTATTATTATTATTATTATAAATTTCTCATAAAACTACTTCTGATAAAAGTTTAATTCAATAAAATGATGCATATATGAATATAATTGTATTTCTACCAATTACATTCAATTTAGTTGTTCATTGACGTAGTAATTAAAAAAAATGTATTTTGATGAGACTTAAATCTAAATAAATAGAATCATCAATGTAAATGAAATAGTTAATTCGTGATTAGATATATATATATTTAGTATCAACCGGAGATAGTTCAGTTGGTTTAGATTATTTTATTAGATTTTTTTTAATTTTAGGTTTGAAATTCTCCAATATATATATAAAAGTAATTAAATAATGTGAATTTATTTGGTAATAATAATGTTAAAACTATTGTTTATTTTTATTATGATTGTTGTTATTATTATGATGATGCAGGAGCTATTATAGATGCACTACTCAGAAGTGCATTGTGAAGAAGAGAGTGGAAAGGTCATACCAAGACCCATCAATTGTGATCACAACATATGAAGGGCAGCACAACCACCACTGCCCGGCCACCCTCCGCGGCAACGCCGCCGCCATCTTTTCTTCTTCGCCTTCTCTTTTTGGCTCCACATCCCTCATAAGGCCAACAACTTTACCCCAAGATTTCCTCTCTCAATTCCTCCCAACCTAC
The DNA here is from genome assembly GCA_036250425.1 of Stylosanthes scabra. Lineage (NCBI taxonomy): Eukaryota > Viridiplantae > Streptophyta > Magnoliopsida > Fabales > Fabaceae > Stylosanthes > Stylosanthes scabra. The sequence continues at coordinate 18,090 of JASCZI010271996.1, forward strand.
ACTAACAATAATAATAATACTAATACTAATAATAATAATATTAATTATAATAGTAATCACAATCAAAACCCCATTTTCCAACTAAACCTTGGCCATAATCATCATTATCCTCCTCCTTCGCCACCGCCGCCACAAGAGCAACAACATCATCAGCTTCAATTCCCTCATGACTATGGCTTGTTGCAAGACCTACTACCTTCATTCCAAGGCAAACAAGAACCATAATGATGATCATAATAATCAGGTGGTTTAATTAATTATTTTGAATTGCACTACTTTAAGTAAAATGCAATATTGTTATATATATTACTAGGGTTTGTCACTGCTTTGATTTTGCAATGGCAGTTATATGATCGTTATTATTATACTATACATTTTTTTTTGTAATTTGTAATTTTGTATGTATCTTAATATAATTGCAACCGTAATTTTAGAACCATATTATGAAATATTATTAAATTTAGAAAAGAAAAATCATTATCCTCTTTTCCATTATTAATGTATTACATTGTGGGACTCTATTATTATACATATATAGTAATAAGTAGTAGATAGCTTCACTTTTACTTGATTAGTTTCATTCTCTATCTAATTAAGTGGTGTGTGTGTGTACATATATGTATGGAAGACAGGTAGCTGGTAGCATAAGTGGGGATATCTTAGTTAATTAAATAATGAGTATTTTTTGGAATTACTGAAGATGACATTGATCTTATTGCTTTAAAATAGCGTTGGTAAAAATTGTCAAATTAAGTTATATTGAGAATGCATGAGTCACAGGGTATGATTTCCATTTTCAAATGTTATGTTAATTATTAAATGAATTTAATTTTCATAACCGATTACTCGATTAGTGTAAAAAACATTTTTATATGAATATGTTAATTCTATTATATACATTAGTAAAAATGATTACTTTTTAAATTTATTATTTAAAAATTATATCTAAATACATTAATGTAATTAGATTATTATATAAAATTCTTTACACTTTTTATTCATTAACATTAAATTTTTATTAAATATAACAATAATGCTGAAAAACCAATGTTATAGCAGCCAATTTTAACCAACACTTAATAAATTAGAAAACAAATCTAATACAGAACCCACTAAATAAACAGTTTTTAAATATCCCTCTCCTCACTTTAAATCTTCTTATTGTTATACTTAAATTTTAGATATAATTCTTTTAATAATTAGACTTGTATTAAATTACGAATTTTGGTCGTACAATGTTAGCTTAGCTCCTAAGGTTTTTCTAAATATAATTTATCTTATCAAATAATAGCAAAAGTTATGTATGTGATTTTTGTATTATATATATAATGATAGTGATAGTGTTAACTTAGATCCGATTTTCATTATTTATTTATTCACAGATAGATAGGATGACTGAATACTAATAAGTTCCATATAATATAGTATGTATTTTTAAAAATAAAAATATAGGAAGGTTTGACAAGACAATTAGGTAGCATATTGATTTGGACTTGATGATATCTTGGATCACTTACTCACTTTAAAAGAAGGTGCAAATTAAATTAAGTATCCAACTACAGAAAAGGGAGCGTCTATTTTATGTGGAAGAAATGCCACATCAACTACAAATATTATTATTGCAGCTATATATTTTAATTATTGATATTTATTTTTGTATAAAATATAGCTAATAATCATACACTTACAATTTTTTTTTGTAGAAACTCGAATTTTTTGTGGGAGGGTGATTCAAATTCAATTCGGCGCTTCATCAGTGTTTGCGTGTGTAACTTCTTTTGATTAAATTTGTGGACAGATACCTAACTTTCAAGTTTCAACATTGATATGATATGATGAATGATATCTTGATACGATAATCTTTGTTTTTCTTTTTCCCCCCACGAGGGAAAATTAAATAAAGGAATCAATATATATAGCTCTAGGTATTTCTTAGGGTTTATCAAAGTAATGAAAATATATATAGTAAAGTTACTCTTTAATGAGAAATAATCTATTTTAATTTTAGATTATTATCTCTTTATGATTTTTTTAATCGAATACAATCACTTATTTAAAAAATTTAAGCTGACAAAAAGATGCGTGTAAATAATTATATTTTCAACAGAAATGTTATATATTTTTGCATATTTGCATTCAATAATTTTTTCTAGGAAGCAAATAAAATACTTTTTTTTTATAAAGGGTAATTTCAATATAATATATATTAGGAACGCTTAAGTGGAAAATAATTATAAAAAGAAATTTACAATTAACATGACTTTAACATATGCATATTTGGGATTAACCAAGACAATTCACAATATTACTAATTTAATTTGTTAAATGACTATAGAAAATTAATGAGGTTAACTCAATAATGTGGTAATTAATTAATTAAGAGCGGCGTAGGTAGTTTAAAGGGATAACCACTTAAGTAGTTAGAGTCTGTTTATTGTTGTGAGTTATATATATGACATTTGCATATTAACTATTTTCATGTATATGTTCACTATAAATCTAACAATTATTATACATGTGACATTTACCAGTTTTATATTTATAAGCAATTTGTGTACTGTTTACTTGACTATGTGATGAAAATTACAGCAATAATACAATCAATTTGAGGATTTTTCTTATATATATAGTGCATGCATGTTTTATAGTGTATATATATAAAGCTTATATTCTATAACCAAAAAGGGAGAAACTATTCATAAAGCATATATTAATTAAAGATGGAGTAATATCTAAATTCAGTCCCTAGATAAATTTTAGTCGATTAATTTAATTTTCAATAAATTTTAATTACCAAATCATTGATATCTAAAATTCTTATTAATTTGATAGATAAATCAGTCCTCATAGTATATTAAATTGTTCTCATATATAAAGGAAATAATTTGATAATTTTAAAATTCTTAAAAAATAATAATGTTATATCTTTATTAAATAACTATAAATGTGCTTAACATTTTACTAAAATTTGATAGGAGAATTTATTTATCAAACAAAATAAAATATTTAAAAACTATAATTCAATGACTAAAATATCTTCACAATTAAAACATTTGAATAAAAATTTTCTTGAGATCAGACTAATTTGGATATTATTCTTAATAAAATGTCAAGAAGGAAATATGATGTTGATTGTTGAATACACACATAAGACATATTAAAAACTAATAGTTACCAGCCCGTGAACTTAATTAACAGTGTATGTTCGTTGATAATAATATCCTCAAACCTTAAATTGAAATTGCTACCCTAAACAAGAGATGGAAATTGAGATAACTAAAGGACATGCGTAATGATGATCAGTTGATCACACAATTCACTAAACAATTTGTCTTCTTTTTCTTTTTTCTTTTTTCATAGAGCTACAACATTTCGCTCATAGTTACCTTTAAGTGAAGTTAATAATTGAGAATCTTCAGATTTGATATATTTTTAATTAAATTATATTTAATAATTTTCAATTATCTTCACGGAGGTTCTTGTAGAAAACCCAGGAAAGAAACAATAATGACTAAAAAATTGGATTACTACCATAATCAACGGCACTAAGAGACAATTAATTATCCTGCAATATTCAAACCTTATTACGTGTTAAAATTAATTTTCATGAATGAATCATTGAGTGCCTCCTTTATTGGTTGCTCTTCTGCCGCCATGCATATGCTTTCAATGAATTACCAAATTAATTAAACTCTTATTTTCTTACATAAAATAAATAATAATTTTGATACTAAATAGTATACTACGAACTTACTAGTATATATATTAAGAACAAATGTATTTAGTATTAATAAGTTTATATCAACATAAGTTGGCCGGATAAATGATGGTTTGTCTCTCTCAATTATTTCTTTTGTATTCTATTCTTTTTAGTCGATAGAAAATTTAAATAAAGTTTGCTTATTTGATAAAGTCGCTTTTTTCGCCTTTACAATCTCTCAGAAATTAATCATTGGATTTTTTACTCGATAGATATTTAAGTGCAAAATATATATATATATATATATATATATATATATATATATATATATAAAAATAAA
>JASCZI010271996.1:27093-53867 GCA_036250425.1 Stylosanthes scabra
CATTCCCAATAATGCCATGGAATTTGTAAAGTGGCAGCAGATAAAAGATTGGCATTGATGCAACCAAGTACTACTGCACTCTCTGAATTCTGAATGAATGAATATAATCATGTATGTACACACATACATACAACACTGCTTTTGTCAGAAAATAAAATAAAATATTGTAATTATTTTTTGTTTTCCACTTTCCACTGTTGGAAGCCTTTGAATCATTTTGTTTGACTGCATTCCCCAATAAATGCTACTTCAAATTCAATTATCAATTAAAGAGTTAACAGTTCTCTGTTACAAAAATTGTGATAACTAAAACTTACAAATCATCATCTACTAAAACTAAAATATCAATTGTTACTCTCAGATGTTTCAATACTTTTAGCAATTGATTTTAAATTAATTTTAATTATAAAATATTTTATAATTAAAATCAACGATTAAAAATACTAAATCGCCTCATATGACGAAACACCCTATCTGCTTACTATAAAAGAATTTAGCAATTGAATTTCTCAATTTACCATTTATATAAATGGAATGGAATAATCATTATTTAGAAAGGAATCAAAAAAATGTTCATAACTAGCCATGCCAACCATAGTGGTGCACTGTACAATTTGGCATTGGCATCTTGAAATGGGAATTTTTTTTTTTTTTTGTCAGAAAAAGATGAATTTGTCTACACCTTACAATACCCATTTCCTGTTAAATCATTGGGGGCAACTTAAAACTTAAAAGTAAATGTTAATTAGATACTTAATAATAAATAAGATGGATATAAAATTCAAGTAACTGTTTCTAACTATCTCCACTCTCATGGAGAGTTTGAAAGAGCCCAAAAAATTAACAATCATGTAAATGAAAGATAGGCTTAGAACTCTCAAGACATTTCTGTACAACATTGACACTATCATTGGCAACACTGATTCTCATTCTACCCTCTTCTCAGACTTGGTGTGAATGGCCACATTGAATGAAAAAGTGAAAAAAGAAGGAAAAAAAATGCTTCATTATCAGAATGGAATATATGATCACATTCTCTCTTCTTAGATGCAGCCAAAATTTTCTTACAGGGCACATGCTTGGACATATTGTATGGAATAGTTCTTGTTACCGGAGTTAGTACAACCGGAATTGTACCGTTTCTTGTGGTTGTCAATCCTATTCCTCCGTCCTCGCCGGCACAATGCCTTCGTAATTCCCTGCCTTTTCGGCATTGGATGGACCGCAACTAGCGGATTCAATTTCCATGCTGGCAGTGCGGCTCTTTCGATTCCTTCGATCCTGAAAGTACGATTATATCAATCAGCAGTATGTTCTAACTCTAGTGTTTTCGTCTATTCGAGTCTTTTGACAAGCATATGCATATAGGATCAAAATTTTGTGAAGATGTTGTAAAAGATTCTAGAGCAAGGAATCCTGAAAGCAAACCTCTCGAAACGGATATTCGTCAGCTTCAAGCATCCTTACAACTTGACTCATTTTAGGCCTTTTATCCGCATCAGGATCGACGCACCTCAGCGCAACAAGAAGGGCACGCTTCAAAGCGCGCGTCGTTGGTTTAACCTCAAGTCTTGAGTCTACTACTTCCTCAGCCCTCCTCGTTCCCACCATCATCTTGAGCCATTCAACGAGATTAACCTGTCATGATGACAATAGATTTAAGTCCATCAGCTAAGTGAAGACTAAAGAGTAACAATAGCTTCAAAGAATAGAGAAAGGGAAGGCCCGCAGAGTTAAATATGGATTAGATACCTCATTAGCCGGACGAGCATAGTCTACAGGGTCCCTTCCGGTAACTGCTTCCAGCAGGAGGACACCGAAGCTGTAAATGTCGCTCTTCTCGTTTAAGAGGCCACTATTAGCATATTCAGGTGCCACATAACTGGAACACACAAGAGAGTAAGTTTTCAATTGGACAAATCCTTTAAATAACACATAAGGAAAGGCGCGACGAAATGTACTGTATACCCGAATGTTCCCATAACTCTAGTTGTTATATGACTTTCTCCTGAATCCAATAGTTTGGCCAGACCAAAATCGGAAACCTTTGCGTTGAACTCGTCATCAATCAATATATTGCTGGACTTTATATCCCGGTGAACAACTTTTGGTTCAATTGCTTCATGTAAGTAAGCAAGCCTGCCAAGAATTAAGGTAAAATAGAGAGCGATATCAGCGCGATTGTATCGAGTAAAAACTCAACAGTAGTAATATTTGATGAGAAAAAAGAATACTACTAGTGATAACGGATATCATATCGGTTTGCAATCAGAATCCAGAACCAATCAGAGATGAAGAACTTAGGATAAAAAATAGGCCAATATTTGAAAGTAGAAAGCTGAACTTACGCTTTGGCTGTGCCGAGTATAACCTTCATGCGAGCCTCCCAGGTAAGTGTCCCTTGTTCCATGGCCCCATGCAGCCATTGCTCTAAGTTACCATTATTCACATATTCGTACACTAGCAGCCTGTTATCATCATGAAAACAAAACAAACAAAATAATGCAAAAATGCTATTGCTAATACAAATCGGGAGTTGCGAGAGCATGGCTAATAACTTAAAAATGAATCGCTTCGCTAAAATAAAAGAGTACCTGTTAACACCCTCTACACAATATCCAAGCAGGCGCACGAGATGTTTATGTCTAACATGACCTATGGCCTCCACTTCAACCCTGAATTCTTTCTCTGCTTGTCCCCTATTAAATAAAGCCAGATTTCAATCACACAATAACAACAACGAACAAGCTTTATAACAAGATCGAAAGAATCATTGTCGACAAACAGTGTCAATTCAAATCAAATATACACTATAAAGTATCCTTACAAATTGTTAAGAAGTTTCTTCACTGCAACCTCGCTTCCATTGATTAATCTGCCCCTGTAAACAACCCCATATCCACCCTCACCGATAACATTCTCTTGCGAGAAACGGTTGGTTGCTAGTTGAAGATCTCTGAGTGTAAACCAGTGGCCCCACCCAAGATGAGAAAATTCCGGCAACCCAACTAAAGGAGAAGCAGTCACCCCTCCTCCGTACGACAATGTAGACTGCTTCTTACCATTCCCGGAGCTTCCTTCTTCCCCAGACATTGAACTAAAACCTCTCTCGTGGTGATAGCTTGAACTGCACTGACTAATATTATCATGATCACTGGACTTGCTCATGGCCAAATGAACTGTCACCTTCTCAGCACTCTTATCATTTGCCTTGTCATGAACCGAAACAGACACATTCTCCGGCTCGACATAAGAACTCTGCACACCAACCTTGTCAACCCTGATATCTTTCGAGACATTCGGTATCTTGGATTGAGAGTACTTGTCAACGGATCTCCTAGATTTTCTCCGAAACATCACCCATATAGACAATACACCAAGAATCAGCACTATAAAGGCACTAACTCCAATCCCAATCAAAACCCACCGTTTCAAACCAAAAAGAGATGTCTTCTTCGACAATTCCACATTCAAAGAACTGTTCGACGACATAGTTGGTAGCTACAAGTTGACCAATTTCTCCCTCCAAGATACTCTAGCTAGTAGATTCAAGACATTCCCACCTGCATGCAAGAACCTAGTTAAGTATTCCCTTTACACAATCCTTCCAAACACAAATGAAAAATCTGAACATTCTAATTTGCAGTCAATATATCAGCTCCTGCAATTGCATCTCATACACAAAAATTCTTCCCCCAAAATCAAGATGTCAACTAATCACTCATTGAAGATTTATCATGATACAAGGATAATTCCAGACAGCAAATTTTCACTAAGCTAGGTTTCAAGATCAAAGAAGGAAAAGTGTGTGGGATTCATATAATCCAAATGTTGGGAATTTTGGATGTTATAAACCAAAACCTAAAACAACACTCAAAGCACTGTAAAATTCACAATCTAATGGAAAAAGTAAAAGCACCTATATTGATCATCATTCCCATCAACAAATTCCAATTGAAAAGAAAAGGGAACTACCAAAGCATCACTTATGATCCAAGTAAACAAAAGATAAAGAAGAATGTGAATTATCCATTAAATTTATATACACATAAAAAGGGTGACTCAGAAGGACAAAAGCATTTACCTTTGTGTTTGATCTAAGGTAAGATTAGCCTCCTATATCTTCTTCCTACCTTGAGAACCCCACTGAAGCAAGCAAAAGAGGCTTAGTTTCAATGATCCATTAGAGAGAGAGAAGCACACAATAACAAACCCTACTACAACAAATTCCAGAAGATGCAGTGGTCCTAACAGAAAACCAAAAGAACTCAAAAGGGTAAGAGAAAATACTGTAAAAAACAGAAATTGGAGGGGAATGGCAGAGAAAAATCTGATTTTGATGGTGAAGATTTAGAAGGAGGATTAGAATTGGAAGATTATAGAGAAGAGAAAAAGAAAAAGGTGGGAAAATGGTTGGTGGGGTGTTGTTGTTGTTGTTGAGGTAGTGCAAGGAGCTATAGGACCGTATAACAAGCTGGAAAGGAAAGCTTGGTTTGCAATGGAGGAAACCACAGAAAAGAGAGAGAGAGAGAGTAGTAAAGGGAAAGCAAGAATATATGAAGGGGTTTCTGTGGTTTTGGTCTAAGAAAAACAAAAAATATTATATAATGAATGATGAATATGAGCAACAACACAACATCAAAAGTAAAGTGAAGAGAGAGAGAGAGAGAGAGAGGGTCAACCTGAATCAAAGAAAGGGGAATGCAAACTGCAAAGTCTTCTCAAATCTAGAGCTTCATTTCATGTGTTTGTCTAGTTAGTGAAGTGTGTTGTGTGTGAAGTGTGAAAGGGAAAAACAAAATATGTGAAATCTTAATTACACCAAAATCTTATAGGAATGATGTCATATTTCCCATGTTTTTATCTATTAATCTTAATTATAAAATATTTATTATTAAAATTGATTTAAGATCCACCGTTAAAAATACTAAGAGCATCTCCAATGGTGCACTTTTTGGGTATCAATTCATCTTGAAAACATAAATGAATTGAATTGATACTTTGCTATGCATTGGAAAGAAATCTGAAAGTGTTATCGGTATCACTAATTTGATACGGTATCACTTGTACAACTCATTTAATTCAAGTTAATTTAATTTAATAAATAATACTGTGTGAGATTTCAATTGATATTAAATTAAAATTAAGTATTGAAGATATTTTCTCAAATATAATATCAAATAAGATATAATCCCACAAATACTAATGTGTCATTATACGAGACCCAAATTAATATTAAATTAAAACTCACTATTAAAAATACTCTAATATATCCAATATTAAGAAATATCCAATACGCTTTTAATTTTCTATAAATATTACATGTCATTATGGAAGTGAATGTTATATGGTCAATAGAATTTATTATCATTTACTGTTATTTAGTTATCAAAATTAATAAGTGTTTATTAGAATATAATTATAAATTATTAATTAAAAATATTAAGGGTTAAAATTTGAAATTTTAATTTGGTGAAATTAATTAAAATTTTTAATTATCTATTAACATTTCTCGTTTCACATATGCAGGAGTTTCAATTGCTGTTTTATTTTACATTAAAATGAAGAAAAAAATAAAAAATAGAGATTTTAATTTGGTGAGTTGGTTCTTTCATGTATATGCAAGAACTTCATAGTTTAGTGGAAGAATAATATTTTTTTCTTTTTTATTTGTGTGCATTAAATTCTATATTGCAGAATTAGCACTAGTAGGCTCAGTGAAGTGTTTAGTTTGGATTTTGAAACATTTGGTGTTTAAGTGTTAAAAATGAAAAGACAAATTACATCATTCAAATTGGGAAATGTATATTTATTTCTCCTTCCCATTTTGTGAAGTTCTAAACATAAATCATGGGAAATTGGGAATCTAGTTTAAAGAAGTATATGCTTCCTTTTATTTATTATTGTCAATCTTGTTAATACATTTATGGATTCAAAATGGAATTTAATTTTCATACACCATCAGTGTAAAAAAATTTTACACATGTATTTAATTTAATGTTATCACATCATCAAAAGCAATTAATTTTTAAATTCGTTACTTTTAAAGTCATATAAATGCATGAATCTGATTGGATGACTGTGTAAAATTCTTTACATCGTCGGTGCATCAAAATTAAACTCTTCAAAATGTTTAAAAGAATTATTTTAGAGTAATTGTAGAGTAACTTCTATTTTTTTCACATTTTGAAAATTATAAATATATTCTCAAATTTCAAATTTTTAATTAAAATTTTTAAAAAAATTCTATAAATCACTCATTAAAAAAATTTCAATATAAATAACTTACAATAATTGTATAAATATATCATTATTTTTCCACCGATCAGATTACACGATTAAAATTTTGTTTGGTTAGAAGATATTATTATTAGTTTCATTCTATAATTTCATAATAATATAATATGATGATGAAGATTTATTGCAATATAATTTGGAATTAATTAATTGGATAATATCATCCAAATAAGGTAGTATTAATATATTCACGTGCCTATAATATAATAATAAATGTAATATATGTTGTAAATCATGATCAGTATCTGAAATTAAATGATATTTTAGGGTAAGAATTGGGTATTAATTACAAATTCGCATTCTAAATTTTTTTAAAAAGAGAAGGAAAATTTTGGTAAAACATCTTCTCGATCAGTATTTATAAAATGAACAATGCTACCTAATCAACGTTAAGGAGCCCATTAGGGAGCGAATAATTAAGTTATCATTCAAATTTTATATGAGTTATCATCCGTAATTCATATATTAATAATTAAGTTATCATCCAAAATTTATATGAGTTATCATTCGTAACTCATATTGGCTCCCTATTGGTTATAATATGTTGGCTCTCTAGTTTTTTTCTTATAGAATATAACCAACTTAGGTTAGTCTAGTGGTCAGCTCATTAGTCCGCTTAAGCAAATGTCGGAATTCGAATCCCGCCTTATGCATGCAGTAACCCATTGGCCAGGGGCATATCCTTGAATAGAGCTCAGATCAGCAGTGAATTAGTTCTCGACTTATCGAATTGAGAGATACCACAAGAAAAAAAAAGTATTTATAAAATACTATAAAAAGATTTTCAAAACTTTAAAATATAAATATAATATGTACAAAAGAGAAAAAGCATAAGCTTATATCAAGCATAAAAGATTAATTAAAATATATTACTTTTCCAAGCATCTTTTGTATATTTTCACAAAATATTTAGTAGTGTTTGACGTGCTGAATCATAAAATAGAATTTGTTTTCATATTTTCTTGAGGGGAAAAATTGGATATATACCCAACAATAATTGCAAATCTTGGGATAAAAAACTTTAATTATATATTGGGAGAAATCTAAAATAATCATAATAAATATAAATAAAAGGAGAATTTTGATCAAGAATGAAATTTAACATTAATAATTAGTTAATGATAAATTTAAAGATAAATTAACTTTAAAAATTATATCATTAAATATGTTTAAAAGTACCTCTAAATTTTTAAAACTACAAATATAAGTATATAATTATAAAATACAAAAAATGAAGCATTGAAAAAACCTTATCAAATTCTAGATTACTGGTAACTCTTTTCTATGTTATCTTTCTTATATGGATAATGTGATGTCTTAATGTTTGACTATATACCTAGTATTTTAATTTTAATTCCAACGGTTCTGAGGGGTAATTTCGTAATTAAATATTGAATAAATAAACCTAATCTCCATGCACCCCAGAGAGATTAGACTTCTATTAACAATGGTGCCTTTTTCATAGTATCAATTATTATAGTTTTTGGGGCCCATAAAAAGCCACCAATGAAGGAGAAAAAAAAGAGACTTTGATTTGAAGCATATTATGTATACTTTTTATTTTATTTTATTTTATTTTAATTTCATTGAACTATGCCTTAGACAAAACCATTGCAACTTTCCTTATCTTTTATAATAACAATTATTATTATTTCTTAATTATCCATTATTACTAGAGTGTAGACATTTTAGAAATCATAGTCTAAAATTTTAATTTCTATGGTGTTTTTTTAAAAAAAAAAAAAATCCACATTTGTGAGATCCTATATGGCTCAAACTTTGAATAAAGTGATTAAGTCTTCACTTCAAAGAGACTCTATATAATATTTTTTAAATTTAATTAGCAATGTAAAAATATGTGGCCAACAAAAAAGCAACACAAAATAAAGAAACCTAACATTTTATTACTCTATAAAATTTCATAAGGATATCACTGAATTTTTCTAATTAATAATATTAAGGGAAAGTTGAACTCCTTATAAGGTAATTAATAAAATACACTACCTCACATATTTGCTTGTGAATTGAGTTTAATGAAAATATGCATGAAATATATTTAAATTACTTGAAGGTTATAACTTTAATTAATTAATTAATTAATTTATTCTATAATCTATAGATGCTGCCCTTCACATGCATCATGTGCACATCACGTGATTAAGCAACTTTTCTTAAATCTCTAGTTGGTTGTGGATGAACATAATTATTCTGAATTGTGGCAGAATCACTATCACAACCCTAACCCTACTTCTGATATAACTTTTAGTGGTATCAAGCATAACTTGTATTTTAGCTTCTGTATTATTACTTATAAATCTAGTACCATTATTATTACCAGTTTATCAAAATAAATAAATGCATATAATGAATGTCTTCCAAGATAGAAAATAAATATATAAAATAAAACAAACTCTATATTATTCCCTTCGGTTTTGGTAGTTTCCAAAATTCCACATGCACCACTTTGAAGATAAAATAAATAAAAATAAAAATGGATAATAACAAGCATGTCACATTACATCATATAGATTCTAATTTTGTATATTATTTGTACGGTACATATTGGTGATTGGTGTGTATAAATCTGAATTGTACACATAAATAGGTACTTCACCCTAACACATAGACTTTTTATTAGGTCACCATACCTATTAGTACCTTCCAAATCCCAATGATAGCATTACTTTTTTTATTTTAAAGATAGTTATTTTTTTGTGACTATTTTAAAGATAGTTATGCTCTATATAATTTTTTTTTTCACTAGAGTTAATAAATAAAAAAAGATCTTAACGGCTATTTTATAGGAACGTTTTTCGATATATCTCAAAAAATAGGTATACCATATTTCATCATCTTTTAGCCGTTGATTTTGATTGATTTTAATTATAAAGTTAATATATGATAAAAATCAACGGTTAAAAAGTAAAAGAATACGTTATATCTCACTTTTTGAGGTATATCGAAACACCTTCCTATTTTATATATAGTTTAGAAAACTTATCAAAAATATGATTATATCTATTAAAATTAAAATAATACTTAAATCATTGGTATTTTTCTGAAAACTAGCATTGAAACCATTGGTTTTTGTCAATAATTATTTTGTTCATTTATGACTAATGGCAATAATCTGTTTAGAATTTAGGGATTTTTCCCCTTGGTATTACATTACATACAAATATGTTTTTCTTTTTTTTTTCTTGGACTGAAATATGTTTTCTTTGTAGTGGGTAACAAACTAACAATAGTGCGTAATGATATTGGTTTAAGGCCCAAATTTAGATATTGTGGGCTATCAGGCCCATATTGTTTTGGACGTGATTATTAGGCCCATCTATGGTCCATGAAAGTATGAAACCCACCGTAACCGGCCGAATAAGAACTAGAGCCAAAAAAAAGGCCTTACTAAAACGTATGTCTTACCTTGACCAAAATAACAGAAAAATATATTTTACAAGACCAAAAAGAAATTAAGAAACACAGATATTAATATATTATAATTGTCACCAAAAAAAAAAAAACACAGATATTATAAAATAGAAAAACGAAAATTCTAACATGTAGATATTGATAAAAATATATACAGGTAGATTAAGTGTTGTCAACTAAAGATTGGTTACATGTCTTGTATGATGATGCAAGTTCGTAGAAAGTGGCCTGCGCTACTACAGCCATCACTGGCACATGAACAGATGTTTGTCCCCCAATTAAAGATGTTGTTATACATAATAATCAGTTAATCACAAATGTGTTTAATTAATGACAATGATTGGGCTTGTGCATGATTTTATTGTTTAGCCCGTTATTTGGGTTGTAGGAAGGGAACTCTTTTTTATTTTTATTTTCTATGCGCTTCATTTTATTTTTATATATTTATATGATTATATATTTTCTGAATTAAATTATTTGATTTGATTATGGAGGTCACTTACTATTTTGATGACTTTGGTTCATTTGGTTATTTTTCACAATGAGCAATAAATTTAAATAATTATTAGTATTTTAGCGGTAATAATATTATAAAATTTTAAATAATTTATTCTTAAATATATTTTTTCCTTTAATATTTTTTAAAAATTCAAAAATACTCAAAATATTTAATTTATTTTAATTTTATTTCTAAAATTTTAAATAAAATTCAATAATAGTGAATTCTCCATAACCCTTCAAGTGGCATCAGTTTTTATTTATTTATTTATTTAAGGTATTTCCCAATCCAATAAGTCGAGAACTAATCATTCGTGGAACTAAATTTTATTTAAAAGTTTGTCGTTGGTTATTGAATTATTGCATGTACAAGGAGAAATTCGAACTTCTCACCCTACCCTTGTTTAAATAGTGGTGGGATCAATTAGTTAGTGTAAATGGCAAAAACTGGCCATTTATGTTAACTCAACACAAGCATTGTTAAAAGCATACTTAAATATTGTTTGACCTATTAACCCACTAATTGCTCTCTCTTTTCCCAAGCCTGAAAGGTTGAGATTGAAAAGAAGTATTTCTTTGTTTTTTTTTTTTTTTAGTAATATGACTAATAATATACATAGTAATTAGTAATGTGATGTAAAAGAAAATTAATGTTTGAACAATTTAAAATTACTAACATTTTTTAATTTTTCTATCAACAATTGAATAAAGATATTTTAATTTATAGTTGTTAACCAAAAAAAAAAAAGTGGAGAGTTGAATGACTGTTAAAATATTACTATTTTATTTTACCAAATTCCTTACTTTAGAGTTATCAAAATATGATCTTTGGAGCAATAATGAAATGATAAACGTTTCTAACTATATATTCTTTGAGTTTGACAAGTTCTCAGAATAATTTTGACAAATAACTCTAACTATGTAACATTAACATGAAAATCGAGAATGAATCTCTCAAGTTTTTTTGTCATCTGTTTTCATAAAGTGTAATATTTTATCATTTATTTTTTAAGTGAAACAAAAAAATCATGTGAAAAATGATATTGAATGGTAAGAAATAACACCTGACAAACAATTGAGGAGAAAAAAAACTTCACAGAATGCCCCAAGAAAGATGGTAAAAAATGAAGGTGTGACAATATGTGTATGATGCTATAGTTTGTGGCAATTAAGGCATCATATCCATATCCATATCCCAAGTGGTAACAGTAATAATTGCCTCCAATGTTTCTTCCAACCCTACTTCACCAAAAATAGACTCTTGATTTTGGAACTACAAATAAATAATCACAAATTGGACCAATTGCTATAGTTCAAAGTTGAATTGTCTGATTTTCATAAGCACATGTTGTGCTTAACAACCAGACAAAGAACTTAATTGTTTGTGGGAGAGTTGTCCAAATCATACACACACTATTGTTGCTTTCACTTCATGAGGAAATGGTTTTTTTTTTTTCTTCTAAATATATATATGTAATATTAAATTACATTGAAATTTTTGGAAACCATGTATGTATGTATAACTTTTAACTGTTTAAGAGATTTTATTAGTTATACTTATAATTTAATAATAAATTCGTTGCTAAGTAGGTATATATATATTTTTCTCACTATATTCTCCAACCTAACAGGTCGAAGACTAATTCGCCGTGGATTTGAGCTGCTGCTGTCCAGTGATTGCTGCATGCACAAGATGAGATTTGAACCCTGACATTTATTTAAGCGGACTAATGAGTTAACCATTACAACAACCCAACTAATTGGTTAAATAGATATATATCTAAAATGCCAAGTTGTTAGCACAAATGCAGAATTCTTTATATTCCTTATATAGAAAAAATTGTACCCGGCTAATAAAATTATATCATAATTTTGTGTGCTTAATTAATTACTTAATTTATCTAAATGAATAATTTAATTAGAGGAAGAGAAACAAGGTCTTTTAATCTTTCTCAAGGAAAAAACTTAATTAAAGGATAATACTAAAGACAGTAATGAAAAGTTATCTTATACAATTTAATATCTATAATTATATATATTTAACATTTATAGTTACAAATTTATTATATCTAATATTATCTAATTATTTTACAATAATTAAAGAATACAAAATAAGAGAATTTTTCAGTTTACTTTACTCAGTTGATTTTTTATTGTCTTCTAATTTTATTTTTAAGTAAAATACTAATGAAGAAAATCCTACAAAGTTCTAGAGAGTAGGAAAATTAATGCATTGCCATATTTTTCTCATGCATATTGAGTTAGTTCAAGCAGACATCTCTATCAAGGTCTAAATAATTAAGAAATAATCAATATTATATATGTTTCAATTTAAAGAAACAGGCTGCCCCAGTTGCATACCACGAACTCAACACATCAACAAATTCAAACTTGATGAAAAGTAGGGTTTCACTCATTCCCACATGTAATTTAGTTATAGGTTTCTTTTATTCTAATGAACTGTTCCATCTAGTAAAGCTTGGTGTGTGTGCCAGAAGGGCTTTAATTTGAAGAGAATATATACCTTCTTTTTCCTTTAATATTATATGGTATATGGAATAACATTTTTAATGAATTATTTGATATGTCCAGCTAGAGAAATTACCAGGTTGGTGGTTTTTGTCATATATTGAAAAATTAATGAGAATGGAATAATAACTAAAGATAGTTTTCTTCTCTTTTTTTTTCAAAAAATTAATAATCAGATAAAGATATTTAATTTGATACAAATAATTAATAAAAAATGTTGTATTTATTATTTAATTTAATAAGAATAATGTGAATTTTTTTCAATAAAAGGCTATTTTAGTAGGTAATATATAAATAATATTTCTATAATATATATGTCCTTAATCATGTTAATAATTAAAAATTATTAGTGCTAAATGTATCTAATAGTTTATTTGAATAAAAAGAAAAATTATGAAAACGGAATATTATAGCTAGCAGTTTGATACTTCCAAGCAAAACAAATACAGTTCAAAAGAGGTGTGTTTTAATAGGTTTGGAAATACTTCCATCAGTCCATGCAAACACGGTTTTGTTATTAAGAGAATATATGCTTACTTTTTTTTGCATATGAAAAAAATTATTAGTAGGTTTGGAAAAGTTGGAGAGATGTATGGAATGGTTTATATATATTGGTTAATTAATTAATCGCGCAATCGTGAAGTCCTCTGTTGTTATTACTTAACTATAAATTTCAGTGATCGGAAATTTTGGCTTTAATTATAAAGCTATATTTATATTTACATGCTTTCTTAAAGAACCCTCCAAAATGTTAGATTCTTGTTAGGCATATTGAAAGTTTGAAACCACTAATAATATTATGTTTTTAATTTAATTTCAATACACTCACAATATAAAAAAATTTTATATCTGCATTTAATTAAATAATGTCATATTAATAAAAATAATTTTTTTCTATCTATCTCGTAATTAATTATCAAAATAAATAGATGAGATTTTATAATTATATATTCAATGCATCAAAATTAAACTCTTATTTGCGATGATAGAATTTTTATTTACTCTTTTTTTTTTCTTTCTATTAGTTTCTTATTTTATTTATATTTCTTCGGGATATTCCCTTCTCAGACTTCTGCTTGCTTATTTTCTGTTATGCTTTTAATTTTCTTTTATAAAAATTTTTGTTAGGGTATAATAATAATTTTATCAATATAATATATCAATAACTTTGGGAAAAAAAAATAGACATCGAATTTTAAAAGTTTTAAAGTTCAAACATAAAAGTTTTAATATTATATTATAAAATAACTTATTTCAAAAATTGAATTAATAATAAGAAAAAAATACGTAAATAATTATTATATCTTAAATAATAATACATCAAACATAAATATGTATGCCACTAACCGTTATGCAATATGATTAAAATGCAAGTTGGATCAAGGTGTTTGCTAAGTTAATGGGATCGGAGAAAATAAAAATTAGCTTTAGCTAACGTTCGCTAAGCATTGATTATTACACAGGGACCACTAGCTACTATACTTGATTTTGATGATTGACTCCTTTACTTTACCAAATTCAATAGCTAGTCACTATGAGGATTTCGTCGGATCAAGGTGATATTTCGTCGAATCATGGCGGTTTTTCACCGCTAAAATCGTCGCTAAATGATTATTGGTAGTTCTAAAATCGTCGCCTATACGAATGCTGGTAATTATATATAATGCAATTAAAAGGAGAAAAGGAAAATAAACTAAGATATGAATATGATGATTGAATATTTAGGTTTTGTATGTGAATTTGATTTTTAATAATAATTTTCATGAATATCATAATTAATTTTTCAATGAATTTTTAATTTATATATATCTCCTACTTTATTTAAGTGTATATAAATTTTATGTTTATAATAACCCATATGAAGGTTTATTATTCATTAACAGTATAATTAATGAATGAAAAGTATAGGTAATTAATATTTTTTTAGTCAATAAATCAATTAACAAAATTTAGAATATCTGTAATTACTATTTATAAAACATCCACAATATAAGTCACTAGAACATCCTAAACCTAAAACAACCAATAATCAACTAAAAATAGAACATCCGAAACCTAATTAAACAACATCCGAAACCTAAGAAATAGAACCTTCAATTTAAGTTGTTGATTGGATTTTTGTTGGTTACCTAGCATTGTTGTTAATGAATTTTAGATTAATTTGATATTAATAAAGTGAAGATCAAAAGATATTTCACTAGATATTTTTTCCCCTTAGAAAAAGATATTAAGGTGGATTGTTTCATTGGAATTAGATATTTTTTAAGAAAAAGAAATTCCTTGTAACTCTAGTAATAATATTATTTTCCAATAATTGATAACCTAGTTTTTGTTTACTAGTGCCTTAACGGATAACCACACACAATAGTCGTTTTAATGAAAAACATGTCGTTTTGTGGAGTTTGTTTCGTTAAGTCACCAATTTTGGAACATACTGTATGTAATTAATTAACTCA
Organism: Stylosanthes scabra; assembly: GCA_036250425.1. Classification (NCBI taxonomy): domain Eukaryota; kingdom Viridiplantae; phylum Streptophyta; class Magnoliopsida; order Fabales; family Fabaceae; genus Stylosanthes; species Stylosanthes scabra. Next base: position 42,303 of record JASCZI010271996.1, read on the forward strand.
GAGATTTATAAGATAATGATTGAATAAACCACACGCAATAAAAAACTTGATGGAATAAATAAATTTATAAATTATATATATACCATTAATTAAAAAAATATATTATTAAAGTAAAAACTTTAATTTCAATAAACACTTTTCAGCTCCCATTTTTCCTTTTTTTCTTTATTTTTTTTAATTTAAAAAATGAAGTGGTAGTGTGGTACCAAAGGTATAAATTGAATAGCATGTAGCTGTATATGAAAATAACATAAACGAATGCAAATGTTTAGAGAGTAGTGACGACAACAACAATAAGAAGCTAAATGGTCCAAAAAGTGATGAAGATAGGGATACATATCATATCACAAAACTTTATTTTGTTTTTTCTTTATTTATTTAATTTGTATATTCACCTTGAAATGAAGAAAACCTTTTATTTTGATAATGGTGTATCATATTATGATGTATGTAGTGCCATTTTCTCACTCCAAACTTATGATGCCTTGATTCATGACATTCCCAAAACAAAAAATAATAATAATAAATAAATAACACTAATTAAGGTCAAGTCTCAATCAGCATGCACGACAACACTGCGGAAAATTAGGCGATGATCAAAGAACATTACTCCATTGAAATCACTTACTATTGAATATTGATTAAGATAATTAGGGTTTTGAGTGTGTCTACACTCTACAGAATATGTTTTCATGTTAAGAAGATAATAAGTAAGATGTTATTTGTATTATATAAAGTAATTTAATTAAACATATTAAACTATTTAATTGTTCCTAATTATTATTTCAACATGAAGATATCTACATATATATTATATTAGATTAGGTAATAATCAACTTGAGTTGATTTAGTAATCAACTTACTAATTCGCTTAAATAAGTGTTGGGCTTCGAGATATCGAATCCCGTCTTGTGCAAGCAACAATCCATTGGACAACGACAGACCTTTAAATAAAGCTCCGATCTACAATACCATGGCCATGCGCAACCATAAAAATTAGAGTAGGTAATTGAAGAAATTAAAGAAAATGTAAGTCAAGAATAACATAGAGTTGAATAATTCGATTTGTCTATTACATAAGTAATTTTAAGTAATTATAATTCAAAAATATTTTATTTAATTTAATATTTATAATTTTATAATTTTATACATATAATATATGTGATGGTTGATTAATTTTGGTGTACACATATAAATTTTTTTAATAAATAATACTTGCATTAAAGAAAATGTAATGATGTATGCTTGCATTGTTGTGTTGCCATCCTCTAACTTAATTAAACGAAAAGAATCTCAACAAATCACTGGATCAGTTAATTAATTAAGTTTATCCGATTCTTAGCTAGTTGTATATATATTATGACCCATGGGATAGGTTTTATATAATGTATATTTAACCAATAAACTAAGCACAGTTAGAAGTGAGGTTAGGTGCTAATATGTTTAATGTTTGTTGAGATAGAGAGAATCAAATAAATTAAACATGACAGAAAAAAAGTTAGACAAAATAATAAATTGAACCCTCAAAACCAGAAAGTTGGCCAAGAAAATCTTAAGATTTTATTCTGAAATATCTACAATGGTAACTTTTTTTTTTTTAATTCAATAAAGCTTCTCAAGTTTTAAACTCTTAACTTTGCAGATAAAATTTTTCCAAGATTCAGTCACTTTAGTTTTATTGGTTTTTATATTGAAAAAAAGAAAAAAAAAACTCGAAAAGGTTTAACCTTAATACGCAGAAAGTTAGACTAAGAAATATAGAATCTATTTCATTTATATTTCCATTTTCATTTTCTAATATACTTTATTTTAAAAAATTAAAAACAAAAAAACATAATTTTATCAATTCAACTTTTGATGAGATAAAATTCATCCAAAATTTAGATATTTCCGTTGAGCTAACACTTTTTTTTCTTTTTTAAAAAAAAAATTAAAAGGTCAGACATATAATATATAAATCAATTATATTAAATATACACAAAAAATTAACTACTAATTAACCACTACTTACTACTTATATATATACTACTGTAAATAAGTTTGACTATTTGTCTAATAATAAAAGTCTAGTTATTTTAGTATAGTGGGTTTAATTATTTTTATGATTAATTATTTAATTAAAAAATTATGCAAACGAATATCTATGTATTTCCAAACATAAAAGTTAATCATCAAAATCAATTACTAATATAAAGTATACACAAATACGAATATATAGTGATTGAATTTAGTTTACTCATCATAGATTTTTTACATATTAATTTTTAAACAAAAATTTTATTTACACATTAAAATTATCTATCATATATTTATATATAAATATAAGTATAATTTTATCATTTTTAATATGCATTATACGTTAGTAAATTTTGGTGTGCATACAAATAGCATAACCATTTTTAAATTCATAGATTTCTTAGATCAACGATGCTAGGTGATTAATAAAAATTTAGTCAATATCAGCCAACAACTTAAATTGAATGTTCTGTTTCTTTAGATTTCATATATTCTGTTTCTAGAAAAATTCTAATTATTAATTGCTTTAGATTTAAGATGTTCTATAAACAAAGTTATAAATATTCTATTTTTTGTTGGTTTATTTGTTTCTTAAAAAAATATTAGTTATATATACTTTTCCTTTTTATATATTAATTTTTAATAAATATGAAGTAGTTTTGATTTTTAAATATAAAGTGGTATGTTACGTTTTGTAAGTTTAATTTATTTAAAGTAATTCTATATATATTTCTATGGGTCCATTATTATTACGAAGTGGTAGACAGCAAGAAAATCCTTGTATAAAGCAATTCAGCAGCCTCTATATATAAACCATAACTCTTCCATGCACCCTTCTTCTTCATTCATTCAATCATCATCCATCTCCAATTCCCATATAATATAACCTTAGCTTAGAGAGTTAATGGAGGATTTGAATAACAAGAAGAACAACAAAACAAGCAGCAGCAGCAGTAGTAGGAAGTTATGGTTGAAGAAGCTGGTGAAGAAGAAGGAGTTGTTATGGCCATTCTCAAGATTATTCTCTTGTGCTTCCATTAGAGGCTGGAAACGCCTTGATATTCAAACCACCATCATTGACACCGTCGTCTTTAAGGTCCTCTCCGCCGTCGAAGCCGTCGTCCTTGTCTCTACCCTCTGCTTCTTCTACCTTTGTTGTGGTTGTAACTTCTGAATTATTATTATTAATCTCCATATCATCGTCATTATTTACTTTTTTGACCCCTCTAGCTACCTTGCTTAACACTGAGTTTGATTCATTCTTTTTTGCTTATTTTCTTGTTTTGATGGGATCAATAACACAGATCAGATAATCAACTGTAATCACATTTTTCTCTTCTATAATTTTAATTGTAGATGATTTCATCTTCTAATAGTTGATTATATATATATGGGTATAATTATTATGTTTCATATTGTGAATTTTCTTTGGAGCTTTTAGATTAGCTTTAATTTTCTTGTAATACAACAGTTTAATTTTGGTGTTTTTTGTTTGAAATAATCTTCTAAAAATGGTTAGATATATCATGATATAACACAAATTCTAAGTTTTGATCTTGCAATGAGAATAATAAGAAAATCAAGCAAAAATGGTTGGATAAAATTTGAGGAACAAGTGAACAACCTTTTTTCTTGTCCTTTTACTTTGCAACTTCTGAATAAAACTTGGAATAGTTTAGCAGAACAACCTTTTTTCTTGTCCTGTTATACCAGAACCATTACTCAAAGATAACAAATTTTGGTTGGATGGGGTGAGTGTGAGTAAGATTGGGGAAAATTATATATGATAGCTTGAATTGTCTATTCTACTATGCAAAGAAAAGAAAATATGTAAATTAATAAAAACAGTAGAAAATCACAAAGTGCCAACTAATAAGTTAACTTTGCTGACCCAATCAACCATAACCGTTGCTCCAATTTTTTAATGTTATGTGGAAAAAGGTGAACATTACCCTAACCTTTTTATTGTTTTGAAAATATAAATTTGTTAAGAGTGCCTCCATCCTTGATTATTATTATTTTTTTCTACGATATTCCCAACCTCCCAACCGAGAATTAATTCACCGTGAATCTAAACTGTATTTAAGGGTCAACGGTTCCATTTAAGGGTCAATGGTTGATGCATTTCCAAATTTTGTTATACTCCCATCCTTGATTATTTATCAGTAGCTTAATATATTGCTTAAAGAGACTTAATTGACAGATCATTTGAGCTAATTAAACAAGATTTTCATAATAAGATTCAGCATTTGGTACTCTTTTGATCTTGCTAATTGTTTATATACAATAAACCAATGATTAAATTTATCCCATGCCTTAAACATTGTTTCAAATGTTCAATGACACAGCAAAATTTAAAGAGGATTAATACAAATCTATCAAATATAACATAATTTGCCACCCTTCCTTGTGATACATTAAAAGCAAAACTAGCTATGATGTCAAGAAAATTCCCCAACCTTTACAACCAAGAAGAATAATTATTACATCCAACCAAGCCAGGCTTAACAAATAGATAAATATATGTTCTATATATGTATTTGCCTATTTGCAGAAATAATGACAAAGGCCAAAAGGGAGAAAAAGAAAGGAGATCCCAGGTTATAAAAATCTCAGATTGAGGTAACAGAGTCTTCTTCACTGCCATCACTCTCACTGCTGCTGCTGCTTCCACTACCGCTACCACTTTCACTAGTTCCGCTTCCACTGCTACTGCTAGAACTAGATGTCTGCTCGTCCCTCCCCTCTGCGTTCACCTGGGCCCGGAGAGCTTCTGCAGCGTTTGGTCCTTTGTCCACCTCGTCACCACTGTCATCCACATCAGCAATCTCATCGTCGGTGTGTGGGACGTTCATGTCAAACCCGACATTATCTTTCTCTTCTTCGGACTTGTTTTCGTCTTCGGGCGTTCCACTACCAAATAGGTCATCAATATCTATATCTTGATGTTCCTCAACATCATTTTTGGCAACTGGTGAGGTAGCAGAAATGCTGGGTGGTTCTGTTGGAAATTCGAATGGCCTCTTAGAACCAACTTTGTAGCCTGTCATGTGATAAGTACATCATCAATTTAACAAGATCAGACAAACGGAAAAAGATAATTGAAATGGAAGAAGAACTAAAAAAGATAATATAATACAAAGCTCAAGCTTTAAATATTAAAGTCATGTCACATTTTATCTATCTTGGCTACCAGAAAATGAATCAATCTAGGAACTCAACACAAAGTACATACATATCTGCAATTACAAAAGTCTTCTTAACCATAACTTACATACCAGTATTCTCAGGTTCACCGATGTCAATTCTTTCCACCTCAACCTGTCCAAAATAAACATAAATGAAAAATGTTCCTTAGGCACTTCAAATACATTCATGTAGTGATGATTTAAGGGACTCGACTACCAAAACTAAAATCATGCTATAGATAGATAGATAGATCATTTACTGGTACTGCCTGAAATGTGTTCCTAACAGGAGGTGCTGGTTTTGTGGACTTCCCAACAGGGGATAACCGAGGATCCGAAACTGGCCCAGCTGGGGCAGGTACTGAAGCAGTCGCAGCAGCTGCAGATTCACCAGGCATTCGCAGGTGCCGCAATTGCTTTACAGCCCTATGAAGCCGCTCCAGCCGAAGTGTCTGACCATCAAAGAAGAGTACAGCATCATTTTCCTTGTACTCCTCACTGCTGCCCTCAAATGTCACCTTGGGTTTTCCCACTTGGTTGTTCTGAAATTCCACAGAAACCCTATTCTCTTTGGTCTTGCGTAGTAATCCCGGCTTACTCTTATCAACCGAAGCTGGCTTAAATTCATCTATACAAATGTCGAGTTATCCAAAATTAAAACCCAAAGTCGACATGAATAATGAAAAAAGGACATTTGTTAAATGCCAAAACTCAAAAGCACAAACACTACTTTTTTCAAAATCAAGCATGAAAGTTCTCCGGTACAGGATATTAAAAAAAGAGGCAAAACATATACTTAACCACCAGAATCAGAGAAATATGAGGATTTCAAAGGGCTTTGCATTCGGTGACTTACATCGCAGAGTGCAGTATTTGTTAGAAGATTCGTCTTTGAAGGAAGGGCCTAGGACAATATCATACCACCGATCAGAAGCAGGCGCAGTGTTAGGCTCTTCTTTAGCTTTGTTAGCCATGGAAGATTAAAAAAACTCAGCAACCTGCAAGCCTATTTAGAACAACAAGTTTGAATTGAATTCATTTCAGAATAAACGAATTAGATAATATAAAATAACACTCTAATGTCAGGAACATATGAAAATGAAAAATTAAGAAACACAGAATTCAATCATATTGTTAATTTTGGTGCCCCTGATAAGGATCAACCCAATTAAAAGTAACAAACATGTATTATGTTTAGAATTGCAATACAATACAATAAATCAGAGAGAATGAAGCAAAGTTCCCATTTTTTCTATTTGCAAAAGTATGAATTAGCATTCACTAATCACTACCTCAAACAAAAAGAATCATTCTGATGCGTTTCTCACAAAGAAAACATATACACCATTTATATGAACACAGTCACAATCATGGAAGAAGCTGAATACGAAAAAAGATTAACAAATCTCGAATCATATCAAATTACAAAACTAGGGTTAGTAGTAGTGGGAGAGAAGGCATGGTTGATTTGTTTGTTTGGGGTACCAGGAAGTGTGCTGCGGAGAGGAATAGAGCGCCGCCGCGAAACGACGGGTCCGACGGTGACAGAGGGAGAAAACGCGCGCCTTTTCTCTTCTCTATTCTGACTTCCGTTTATGGAAAGTTAGGGTTCAGTTCTGTGTTAGAGATTTGGGATTTTTTTTTTCAATTCTTAATTATTATTTTTTTTTCTTGGAAAATTTTTAAAGAGGACATTTCACATTTGACATATTGCTTAATAAAGAACTTAGGTTTGGCACTAATGAACCTAATTTAGAGATAACTATAAGAATTTAATTTCATATATAGTGGAAATTTTTTGCATATACTTAATTAATGTATAATAAAAATAATTATTTATGAATAAATGTGATCCAAAATTTGTATATAAAATGTGTTATATTACCAATTATCTAAATTCATTAAAAAATGAATTTAATTGATTTATTTTTTTATGTCATCAAAGAAAGAAAAAAAAAAAAACAACGGCTAGAAGGCTAAAACGAACAACAAGACTAAATCAATTTCTAAAATTTAAAGTCCATCTCTGAATACAACCCCTGAAAAAGGGAACGCTCAAGACTCAAAAAAACTTTTAAAATTTGAAAAAGGTCATTCTTTGCCTCTTGCCATTTAATGTATTGAGATTTGCTTTGAACTCCTTGGCGAGCTAATCAATCTTCTTCTCTTTTAATAGACTTGAAATCAACGGTTTAATAATAAAAGAGAAATCCTGAGTCTTAAGAAACAAATCGAATTCAACAAGTTTCGTAACATTCATAATACTATTTAGAGTAATAAAGACATTGATGCGATTCATTTCGCAAATAACAAACTTAAAACAACAATCTCAAACAAGCTCTAAACTACGTCAAATCATAAATAGCTTTAAATAGAAAAATTTAAAGCAGGAATGTGACTAAAGCAACCTTTAATCAACTACGATTAAAATTCTTTGAGAAAAAACTAAAACCATCATCACTTTTATTGTAATAAAAGCTAGCATTACAATTGATCTTGGTCACATTAGGAGAGATGAGTTCCCAAATGAAATGAGAAAGAGGCATTTAAGATTAGATGGTAGATTATAAATCTATTTAATTGATTTATAAATCTATTAATAATACAACTAAATTTAAAATAATAATGACAAAGCTTTATCCCACTATTCTTTGTATTTCTTTTAAAATATTGATTAATAATAAAATAATTTAGTATCTTAACCTTTAAATTCAGGAGAAGATTAAACGATGGGAGAAACATGTGCTACTCCGAGTGGACATGGAGGTTGTGGTGAGTTCCAAATGACTCCGGTTAAGCCAATGATGAAGATCGAGGAAACAAGCGTTCGTTCTTAGTTTTTACCTTCGTGACCCTCAAGCGGGATGTCGATAAAGATTAGATCTGAGTGAGCATAACTTTGAACTATCGAATAAAGCATCCTAAATTTGCAGTTAACACCTAACTATATTATTAATAACAATGAAAACTTATGTAATAAATAAAGAGTTTAATTTTGATACACAAACAGTGTAAAGTTTTACACAATTATTCAATTAGATTTATACATTTATATAACTTTAAAGACAGTGAATTTAAAATTTAATTGCTTTTGATAATGTGCTAACATCTAATTAAATGTATTTATAAATTTTATACTGATGTGTATGAAAATTAAATTCATAAATAAAAGTAAAACGTAACATTAAACTATTATATAAATTGAATTTTCCAATAAAACCAATTCTTAGTTGATATCATTAATTTTCAACATAATAATTCAATGTGGAATCAAATAAAATAAAAAATATTTTGTTTCTAAAATCTAAACACACCATATATAATTAGGAAATTGTGTATGACAGTTGCAGTAAGTAAGCAAGGGGAAGTATAGGAAGTTTAAAGACACACTAAACAGCATCCAAAATTTGTTTGATTGGTTCCCTCTCTGACTCTGAGACAAAAGAACAGGGAAGGGAAAAATAATAATGGCGGCAACGCCATCATCTGCACCACAGCCGGTAAGGTCACCACTCTCCGCCACAGCAACAGCATCTCCACTCCAACGCCTCTCCACATTCAAGACACCTTCATCCGCCCCGGCCCCAGCCTCCCCCTCCTCCGCCACTGCCACCTCCGCACTCGACTCATTTGCCTCCGACCCCGTCTTCTCCGCTTTCCTCTCCCCCTCCTTCTCCTCAACTTCCTTTTCCTCCGCCGCACTCTCCTCCGGCTCCCCTGCCTCCACCGCCGAGAAGCTCCACCAAGCCATCCGCCTCCTCGACAACCAGCTTCGCTCCGAGGTTCTCTCCCGCCACTCCGATCTCCTCGGTCAGCTCTCCTCCCTCCACCACGCCACCTCCGCACTCTCCACCCTCCGATCCGCTCTCTCCTCCCTTAATTCCTCCGTCCGCCGCCTCCGATCCGAGCTCTCCGACCCTCACCGATCCATCGCCTCCGCCACTGAGCAGCTCAACAACCTCCACCGCACCTCCGAGCTTCTCCAACACTCCGTCCGCGCCCTTCGCCTCTCCCGCAAGCTCCGCGATCTCGTCACCGCCGCGCCAGATCCGGAGAAGCTCGATCTTGCCAAGGCCGCACAGCTTCACGCTGAGATCTTGTCGCTTTGTGAGGAATACGATCTTGCTGGCATTGATGCCGTCGACGAGGAACTCCGTTGGGTGAAGGAAACCGGCGATATGCTCCGGAGCGAGGCTATGAAGGTTCTGGAGAGAGGAATGGAAGGTCTGAATCAAGCTGAGGTTGGAACTGGATTGCAGGTTTTCTACAACCTTGGTGAATTGAAGGTTACGGTGGAGCAGGTTATCAACAAGTACAAGGGTTTAGGTGCCAAGAGTGTGAGTACTGCATTAGATATGAAGGCCATATCGGGATCTAGTGGTGGCCGCGGTGGAGGGTTCGGCCCTGGCGGAATTAGGGGAAGTGGGACGCCGCAAATTGGAGGAGGGGCAAAGGCAAGGGAGGCATTGTGGCAGAGGCTTGGGAATTGCATGGATCAGCTGCATTCCATTGCGGTGGCGGTGTGGCATTTACAGAGGGTGCTCTCGAAGAAGCGTGATCCATTCACCCATGTTTTGCTGCTTGATGAGGTCATTCAGGTATGTGTAATGGGAATAAGATGTATTTTTGTGAATTGTTATGATCTTAGTTGAGGTAGGATTTACTGTAGAAATGGTACAAGAGTGGTAGAATATCAGCTTATAGAAGCACATGCAAGAATAGTAGATATCTTTTGGAGGGTAGTTTGACAGATAGAGGTTGAGGAAGAGCTAAAATAATTGGTTTGAATTTGTTGACATTATTTAGATTTTAGTAGGTTACTAGCTTGAATTTGGATGTGACATTATAGGATAGTATGGTGTTGTTTGCTCTATGGATCTGTTTCTACCAAGTGGGACAATACTTGGTTTTGATTGTTAGTTTGGTGAAATTTTGTTTAATGTTTACTTGGATTGATAGCTTCTATATGTGCTGGAATGCCTGATGGGAGTATGTGTTTGTTTGTCCTCTTTATGGCCAAGTGTATATGGAAGATGATAATCTGATTAATTGGGGTAGTGATACTTATCTTGTAGAATAGAATTCCCTATATAATTAGTTAATTCCATTATGTGACGGATTCCCTTTTGATTCTGTAAAATTCGGAGGTTTTCTTGGGTTAGTAGCTGAATTTAGGGGTTAGCAAATTGAAGATGCTGCATTTGCTGATTCCAAGTATGGTTTTGACATGCAAATAGCATTTGTGTTAGTGATTAGATGGGAGCTATTCTTTTTATTTCTATACCTAGATGGAAGAAATGGATCATTGCTCCAGCCTCCAGTTGAATGTAAATAAGTGAGTCAATCACTATTGATTTGTATAGATCACTTTGTATTGTATCAAGATAGATACCAAATCTTTTGGAATAGAGAAATAGAGGATCAACATGGTAGATGAGCCAAGAAGTTGGATTGAATTTCTTTAGAATGATATGCCTTTTATATAATGTTTTTAAAAAATATACAACCATATTACTTATGCAATGATACAAATTCAATGTACCGGACATTACACCCTACAAGTATCTATTGTATTTTGATAATATTGAGTTCAGAACAGGACACCTTTTCACTTACTAATTTTCTCATTGACTGTTGTTGCATTATTGTTGCATAGGAAGGTGATCCCATGCTAACAGACCGAGTTTGGGAGGCCATTGCAAAGGCTTTTGCAAGCCAAATGAAGTCTGCTTTCACTGCATCAAGTTTTGTTAAGGAGATCTTTACAATGGGATATCCAAAGTTATACTCCTTGATAGAGAACCTCCTGGATAGAATTTCACGTGACACGGATGTCAAAGGAGTATTACCAGCTATCAATTCAAGTGGAAAGGAGCAAATAGTTTCATCAGTTGAAATATTCCAGAATGCATTCTTGGCTCATTGCTTGGGTCGACTTTCAGATCTAGTGAATTCTGTGTTTCCAATGTCAAGTCGCGGAAGTGTTCCATCAAAGGAACAAATATCAAGAATTATATCACGTATTCAAGAAGAGATAGAAGCTGTTCAAATGGATGCACGCTTAACTCTTCTTGTTTTGCGTGAAATTGGCAAGGTTTTAAATCTTCTTGCAGAACGTGCTGAATACCAGGTAAACAGCAGGAAAAAATAGTTATTGCAGTTGAATACTATTTTTATTGGCTCATAAAGAACTTGATTGCTAGCTTGTAGTAAATGTTAGATCTGTTCCTTTGTATGTGTTAGTAGTGGTTATTTAATAGAGTAGTTAAGCATAGTATCTAGTCTTTTAATTTTGAACTTCAACTGTTGTGACAGATATCCACTGGCCCTGAATCACGTCAAGTAAGTGGTCCTGCAACAC
>JASCZI010271996.1:53973-81163 GCA_036250425.1 Stylosanthes scabra
TCTTAAAGGAATGCCCAGTATAGCTGCAGAAGTGTTGTCTGCTTCACTAGGTACAATATATGGCGTGGCATGCGACTCGGTAACATCTTTGTTCCAGGCAATGCTTGATCGTCTTGAGTCTTGCATATTGCAAATACATGATCAGAACTTCGGAGTGCTTGGGATGGATGCTGCCATGGACAATAATGCGTCACCTTACATGGAGGAGCTCCAGAAGTGCATTCTTCACTTCCGCAGTGAGTTTCTATCCCGCTTGTTGCCTTCCAGAGCTACTACAACTGCAGGAACAGAGAACATATGTACCAGGCTTGTCCAACGTATGGCTTCCCGTGTTCTAGTATTCTTTATCCGGCATGCTTCTCTTGTCAGACCTCTTTCAGAATCAGGCAAGTTGAGGATGGCTAGGGATATGGCTGAGTTGGAGCTAGCCGTGGGTCAAAATTTGTTCCCTGTTGAACAACTCGGTGCTCCTTATCGAGCTCTTAGAGCATTCCGTCCTCTTATTTTCTTGGAAACTTCCCAGTTCGCATCATCTCCTCTTCTTCAAGATCTGCCACCAAATGTCATATTTCATCATCTGTATACCCGTGGCCCTGACGAATTGCAGTCACCGCTGCAAAGAAACAAACTAACACCATTACAATATTCATTGTGGCTAGATTCTCAAGGGGAGGATCAAATCTGGAAGGGCATCAAAGCAACACTTGATGATTATGCTTCGAATGTGAGAAGCAGAAGAGATAAGGAGTTCAGCCCTGTTTATCTTCTTATGATTCAATTGGGTTCATCTTTGATTGAAAAGGTTCCATCTAACCCAAGTTCTTGATCCCGTAAATAATCTGTTGATAGTGATCAATTTGAATTTTCTAATAGAGTTTGTGGCATTTTGTGCGGTACTTCATAGCTAAGGTGATTTTTAAATAGAGAGATAGTAGTTTTGTACTCAACTATTTTTCCAAACATTGAGTCAATCTTTTCTCCCTTTAGAGGAAGTGTTATTTAATTGATTTGAGTTCTACAATTTTGTTCCCCCTCAGAAAGCAATTACCAACAGTAGACAAAGATCATGAAACAAATAAGAGTGAATATGTTTGCTTGGAGTTGAAAAATATGGAATTCATATATTATAATTCTTCTGTTGAAATATTACGATTCCCAATTTCGCTTAGTTATAATTCATAACATTACCAAACTCTTAAATTCATATTCTTTTGATGTTTTTAGATTCTTAACCAGTTTATGATTTTAAGTTATACAATTTAAATTTGATGGTAACTCAGGTGCAGTTGAATCCATATGAAGTTATTATTTGGAACAGTTAAATTATATTTTGGTCAAACATATCAATTTATCTCATTTGAGTATCCACTTTTAAATTTATCCAAATTTGTGGAGTTAAACTCTATTTTGGTCCTTGAGATTTGCGGATCGTATCAAATTGGTTTCAAATTGGTTTTCGATTTTCCAATTGCATTGATATGGTCTCCAACATTTACACTATATTAGTTATTGACACACTTCTCGAATAACCATAACATCAGAAAAATGGAGTTTTTTAAGTGTAGGTGATGCATTGGTGCCTTTCAAATTGCACCATCGACAGCCAATGCCAAAATTATACATTTTCTATATGAGAATGACAATGACATGTAAAAAATAAAAAATAAAAAGCATTTTTTTTTTTAAAAAAAAAAGCTTTCGTTTTCCACCAAATATCGTTGGTCCACTCAGTTTATTATTTTGAATAAGAATGAAAGGTACGATTATTGGAATTTATATGGATATATTAATGTTAATACGACAATACAAAAATGCGTAAGGTATGAATAATATTTCAGTGGTATTCGAATTCATTAGTGTCTGTCAAAAGAAAGCATTAAGAAACTGAGAAAGGAATGTGTTAGCAGTAAGAGTTTGATCTCATTAAGACACTAACCTCATTACTTTTAATCTAATTAATTAATTAATTTGCTTTTGTCTAATTCTGTCACTATACAGATGCTAGCTACTAGTTATAAATTATAATGAAGCAATGATTAATATATTTTGCCTTATTTTATGTTACTTGAATAGTAAGCTGCGTGCCCTCAATGCCCTTCTACTTCATTCCATCTATATCTTATTATTAAAAGTCATTGTTATTCATAAACAACTTCCGCACTGAGTTGGTCGAATGATCAGCTCACTTGTGTACTTATATAAGTGTGAAGAAGTCGAATTTGACGGACGATCGGACGGAAGATACCTTGAGAAACCAAAATAATTGACTCATATGATTGATAATTGACAATCACTAAATTATCATCTAATAATTTTCCATTATCAACCTTCATATATCTTGAATTTCCATCTTGAATTTGTTAACTATGAAATAAATTTACAGTAAATATCAAATCTGACCCGGATCATTTGCAATTTGGATATGACGCCCCTAATTATTATAAAACCTCAAATCGTCTTCTGGGAAAATGAAAAACCGACAAATCAACCCCCCATAGCAGGTGGCTAAAAGGTAGTCATGGTGACGTATTAGTTCTTGTCTAAACATGAATCGACACGTCACTATAGCTACCGTTTGACAACCTGCTATGAGAATCGATCTATCAAGTTTTTTATTTTGTTAGGAGTCAATTTAGGATTTTATAATCATTGAAGAGCATCATGTCCAAATTGTAAATAATCAGGGATCGGTTCGAGTGTTTTCTCATAAATTTAAGAAGAAAAGGAAGAAAAACTCACTAACTACAAATATCAAAACCATGTCATTGAATTGACCCATATCCACATCTCCATATAAAAACAAAACTCAGCATAAGCTTTATTTTAAGGAAATGAATTAATGGAAAATTTCAGAATCTAGTGTTTTTTTATTGTCTTGGTGCATGTTTCAGTTCCCACCTCCCTCATACACATCTCTATCTAAAACTTTCTCAAACTAAATGAATATATATACAAACACCTCTTCCTTGAATTCTCCGAGAGGTTGTAGTTGATTCCAAGGGTGACAGTTGTATCACAGTGTTTCACATTGGAATCATCATCATGGTAAAGAATTTAAACAAAAAATCTTCACACAAAGTGTCCAAGAATCATGAGAGACAGCAACAACAACTCAAAAGCTTGATTAATGTCTTGAAGCCAAAGGTGTACATCACTGACACCTCAAGCTTCAAGCAGTTAGTTCAAGAACTCACTGGCATCAACAATGGAAGTTCAAGTTCAAGTTCAACACCACCTTTTGAACAAACCATGTTTGAGAATTGTCCTGATCTTATTATAGGTTCTGATGAGGTTCAAAGAAATCATCCTGATAGTGATACTAGCTTTGAAGCTGAAGCTTCTGTGGAAACTGAAGCAACAACGAATTCGCCACCTTCTGATGAGTTATGCTATAGTACTACATTTCCAATGGTGAATGATGAAGAACTTGATCATGTTTGCAATCAGATGGTGTTTATGGATGATGTATTCTTTGAAGACACCACCATAGCTAGTACTCAAAATCTTGATCCTTTTTCGGCATATCAGAATCTCGAGTCACTACTTTTCGATATTGAACCAAATCAGTTATACAATTCTTATGCACAGATTGATCAAGGGGTCAGCATCTATGACTACGAGTTGTCCGGAATATTATGAAAGAGAAGTGTTCATAAGGACTCATCACTTTGCATCATCTTATATCAGATCATGGTAGAAGACTAGAAGTGGAAGAGAAGCCTAAAAATTATGAGATTTTGCTTCTTTTATTTACTCTTTCATGTTTATACCTTAGCCTGTATATCAGAGAATGTAACTATTTTCCTATGTATATATATTTGTATATAGTAATATACTTGGCCCCCTTTTTTTTTCATTCATGTATATGATTTTGGAATGAAAAACTACTGAAGTTACCCATAAAAGATTCGAACGATAACAAAACTACTCATGAAAGAAAGAAAGAAACGAGTTTTCTACCCATGAAAGATGAGTTCCGTGTGACAAAACTATCCAAACATCGTTAGCGAGCCCTTGAGTTTGGGTAGTTTTGGGTAGTTTCGTCAAATGGAGCCCATCTTTCATGGGTAGAAAACTCGTTTCTTTCTTTATGGGTAGTTTGTCAGCGCTGGAATCTTTTGTGGGTAGTTTTTGTATTTTTTCCTTTTGAAATTTCGGCATTGATGGTAGGGTTGTGAGGGATGAAAAAGAATGAAAATGAAAACAAAAGAGAACTTAATTAAATTAAATCTTTCCATTAATAGTATGATTTATTATGTTATGCTATAATGTTTTCTGCATTATGCTAGTAACTATAAAGCAGTAACCACATAATTACTGAGAAATTTTTCCGATATTTATCTATCCTAAGCTTCATCTTTCAGTGAAGTGAATAGGGTTATGAAGAACCGATTGTGATGTCATCAACTTCATCCTTATCTTTTCTTATTTGTATTGAATGAGAAAAGGATAGAATATCAATTAAATGAAAAATCAAGTTGTTACTATAATATATAAAGATATTTAATACCTTAATTTTTCTTGCAGGTTACCTTAAAATATTTTGAAATTCTTGGTAACAAAAACAAGGTTCTACAAGAATGAAAACATGTCATTATTATACAAACCATATATCAGAGTAAATCCACTGTTACCTTACCATGGCTTCCCGTGAGTTCATTGTGAAGATCTAGCAGTATTTAAATATCTAAATTTGCTCATGAATCTGCTGTTATGGATAGCAAGTCGAAGCGCTGCATCGCTCGACCAGCATTGCTCTAAGCCACAAGCCTTTGTGAGATTCTTGGCCAGTGTAATAGAAGGTGGATTGAACAAATGTGTTACTTGCACATCAAGTTTCCAATTCTCTGCATCCTTTGACCACCATTGTTCCGGGCCATGAAAATTCTGATTCTCCTTGAAGGCGAAAAACAACTTTGCCGCGCTTTGCACATTTGAAGGATCATGAATGCCCTCCTTATCAACCATATTCTCTGCTATCGCCACTCGAGAACTTACACTTGAAGTCTTCTCTGCATCATTGCTGAATTGAGCTTCATCACTTGAAGAAAGCATTGATTTAATACTCTTCCATTTCCAACTAAATTCTGGCCTTTCCCCAATATTTTTAAGAATCGACGCAACGGAATCAGAATATGCATTAAACAAATGTGCTACTTCCAAAGAAGAACTTGCATATAGGTACTGAAGTTGTTGACTTATAAATTTGCTGCTATGGATAGCATTCTGAAGTTCAGCATCACCTGAAAACCATTGTTCTACTCCTTGAACCCCAAGAAATTTCAGTTTCTCCTTGGAGACAATGAAGAAATTCAATGGTGTTTGTGCATTTGTAACATCAATGTTCTCCTTGTAAATCATCTTCTCTCCTATGCCATACAGATGAAGAACCCATTTGACTGCTCCAGAAACAGCATCCTTCAAACCAGACAACAGAAGAATACAACTCTTAAACAGTAAACCAGACATCTTGTCTGCATTGTTGGCAATTCGAGCCTTTGTGCTCGAAGGAAACACAAACTTGAATCTATCCCAGATAAATTCAAACTTTTCTGCAGTATTACTGAGACTTGTAGCTTGCAAAAGTGAATGAAGACTAAACAAATGCATTACTTGTAAGGGTTTACCAGAGGAAAAGGATCCAAGTGACTTGCTTATATGTTCAATGATTCTACTATAAAGATAAGGAACAGATTTTCCTAATGCAAAAAAAGCATCCTTCAAGCCAAAAACTCGAAGCATCCAACTCTTCAATTGTTTAACCAAAATCTTGTACTCCCAATTTCTGACTTGAGTTTCGCCACTCGAGCGAAACAAAGGATGAATACTACTACTACTCCATTTCCAGACAAATTCTGCCTTTTCTCCAATGTCACCGAGATTCATTGAAAGCGAAACAGAAGATGGATCGAATAAACAATAAACTTCCTTGGGTGTGATAGAATATAAAAATCTAAGTTGCTGACTTGTGAGTTTGTCATTATGGATAGCCTGTTGAAGTTCTGCATCACTCGGCCACCACTGTTCCAAGCCGTGAGCCGCAAGAAATTTCAGTTTTTTCTTGTGGACAACAAGAAACTCTGCAGCAATTTGTCCCTTTTTAGGACCAATATTTCTGCCATTAGGATTAGTATAAGAGGACCAGAAATACAGATAAGAAACACAATTTTGCACTGAAAAGAAAGCATCCTTCAAGCCAGATAATTGAGGTGTCCAATTCTCCAAGCATACAACTGTAGGTAGAAGAGATCCAAGCCGAAAGCGTACCGCTTTTGTAGTTGCTTCAATATCCTGAAGATTCCTCAATAGTGAAATAGATTTCAGATAAAGAAAACATGTTACTTTGGAAAACGAAGCAGCTTCTAAAGATCTAAGTTTCCTCCTTATGAGTCTAGTACTGTGAGCATCACTTGACCACCATTGATCTAAGCCGTGAGCCTCAAGAAATTTCTGATTTTCTTTGGAAACAACATACAATTTCGCTGCAATTTCTCCATCCGCAGAGCTTGTATTCTCCTTTTCTGTGTTCTTCACTCCTATGCTATCATCAGGATCAATATAAAAGCTGCAGATCAAGTCATTTTCATTAACATACAGATGAGGAACAAACTTGTCCACCCGAAAACCGGAATCCCTCAAGCCAGATAGATAAGGTATCCAACTGATCAATTGTAATCTGGCACTCTTCTCTTCATCATTGCTGATTTCAACAGTGCTATTTGACACAAGCATAGATTTAAGTATGTTCCACACATAGTATGCATATTTTCTAGTATTTTCAAGACTCAAGGCTAGCGAAACAGAAGGTGGATTAAACAGATGTGCTTCAACATAAATCCCTTCTTGAGCTAGTTCCTTTCCCAATTGAAGAGCAAATCCAGCACCCAAGGAATGTCCTGCAATAATCACATTCCGGCTTCCATATTCATCACAAACTGATTTTAATGCATCCATAGCTACTTTGAACCTAGGAGAGCCCTTCAAGCTATCTAAGAATAAAAAGCGGAGGTCATCTTCGAAATCCCTCCTTAATGTTTGCCTTTTGGTTAATGTTCCTCTGAGTGCTAAAACGGCTTTGGGGTTACCGAGAGGCCTAATTAGCACCGAGTCTTCCAGTGCTGCAGATCGATCCCATTCGAATATTGCTCCGAAAATGGATCCATCTCTTTCATCAATCAATGTTCTTGTGAGCTTGTACTCGAAGGGAATGAACCATTCTGGAGCCAAAGCATTTTCTTGTGTTCTGTTATGTTGTCTATCAACTTCTAGTGTGTAAGCTGCTCGTGTAAAGCAGGATATGGCAGCTTGTTTATAATGTGCATCCTTCCTATGTGCACAAAACAATCATTAACACCATATTTACATGTATTAAAAGAAGGTAATTCTCTTTAATTTTAATTTAGGATGACAAATGAAGAGTAAAGAAGGTGCCATTTGTTAATGCAAACAAGCTAAGGCACTCTCTCAGGTGCCTAGAGAGAAGTTCATACAATAAGGGTGCGTATGGTAGCTGAGACTGGGACTGAGACTCGGTATTGTGTTTATCAGACAAGGACTTGAACTAAAATTTTAATCTCGGTCCTTAAAATTTCAATATTTTTCAGTACCTCCGGTTAGGAGTGACTGGGGAATGAGGACTGTGACTGAAATTTTAATAACTATTTTAACTCAAATATCCTCACATAACATTAAAGTTTTTAATATTAGTATTTGTTCTTCTTCCATTGACTTAATTCAATCTCTACTTTCCAGTATCTATCTCTTAATAAGTTTAAACCAAACACAATACACAAATTTAATTCACTCTCAGTCTTCTAGTCTCAATCTCTCAGTTTCAATCTTGCAGTCTCAGTCTCTCTCCCTAAGTTCAATTGTGTAACTTCAATGAAAATCAGAAACAAGCAGAAAATAATGCAACTATGGAAAGTCAGAAACTTTGGAAACTCATTTGGTAAAGTTTGCAACTTTACATGTACACACACAACCCATTTGCTGCTAAGATTTTAAGAACCGATCATCAAAACAAAAAATTAATGCATGCTACTAGTTTAGATCTCTCTCTCTCTCTCTCTCTACACACACAAACAACTAAGGCAGTTAGTTATATACACTGACCAAGTGGAATTGAAGTTGTGTCTCCAATTGAGGGAAGGCAAGTTCTGAGGGCCAGAGACATGAAAAGCATATTTGTGATCTTCATGGTTTGCCATCAACAGAGTTACTGTTTATTTTCTAATTTGAGTTGCTGACACAGTGATGCTGTAGGCAAAGCCCTCCTTTGAGTAAATGTGTTAATTTTCCATTGTGGAAACTTTAACCACAGAAAATGGCAAGGAATGGAAAAAGGAAAAACAAGAATGTAGACTTAGTTGAGTGGACCTTTTTTCTCTTTCGTGGAAGATCATCCGAAAACTTTTTGTTTATAGCCAAATGAAAATAGTTATACTGTTGATGTAACTTTCCTGTTCATAAGTTGCATACTATAGGAAAACTTTCACATATGAAACGTACGTCGTATGCATATATGATATATATAAAAAAAAATTGGACGGCACTATCATCCCCGTTAAATTAAATTATTGCTTGGTATAATTTTATTTTAGAAGGTTATTATTTAATTTTTAATTTCAAATATTATACTTTAAATATAGAAATTTTTTAAATTGATCTTATATGTTATCACATGCATATTATTGACCATTTTTTTGAATAATACTACGAAATTAATGTTAGAGAACTCATTAAAAAATTTATAATTAAGTTATCATCAAACTTTATGAATTATTGATAATTTTTTCTTTCACATCATATTAATCATCATGACCTCTTGTTATCCTTGCATAGTTGCATTGTAAGTACGCAAACAAATTTTGGACAAGCTTAAAAAATAGATTATCATCAATTATAATTAATTTTGACCATTATTTTTTGTCATTGCCAAATGGATGTTTTGATAATAATAATAATAATAATAATAATAATAATAATAATAGATGAAGTGATGTACGTTGTTTGCTTTATTATCCCTTTTTTCCTTCTGATTTTCAAGCGAAATATGCCTCCTTCCTTCTTGTTATTGCTTTTTGTACGTTGTTTTCTTTATTTTTCTCTTATGCCAGGGGTTTCGAATTTCTTGAAATATATACATAAAAAAATAGAAAAATTAAAAATGATTAAGTATTAAAAAATAGTAATTAAAAATTATTAAGTAATAAAGTATTCAATAAAAGATTTGTATGAACTAATTTGACTTATTTCTCAAAATAAGAAGAAAACAATAATTTTATGTGAACAGGTGGTTTTGGCCAATTAAGTGCAATCAAGTGATTTATTTCTATCCTAAATAGAAGATTATTTTGGTGTCAAATAGAATTTTATTTAGTGCATTTTTTTATACTATTTGACACCGAAATAATATTCTATTTAGTATAGAAATAAATCACTTGGTTGACTAAAATCACTTATTCAAATAGCATTACTAATAAGAAAAATTATCAGATGCTCTGGAAGCAAATAATAACTCTTAAATTGATATGTTAGTTAGTTGAATAATAAGTTATTAATAAATATTTATAACAAAGTTATTTTAAAACATGTGACTAAAAAAAGTAAATCATTTTTATTTAATTTCAGAATACCTAATAATAACACCTCAAAATAATGAGTTCAATTAGTAAAAAATCAAATTTTTTTCGGTTAATATTAATTATTGTTTTTTGAAATTATTTTTTTTAAACTTAAATCACAATCTTTATTTTTACCTGCTATGTTTTTCAAAAAACCATAGTTAAAAAAATGATTTTAGAAGTTAAGAAAAAAATGATTAATACGACTTATTAAAGAATAATTTTCTTTAATTATTAAAAAAATCTATCAAAACAATTATTTTACTTCAATTCACACCATATATATAAATAAATAAATAGTTAAAGAATAATGTTATTCATACATCCTTTTAACAGACACTACTTTTACATCCGTATAAAAATATAATTTTTGTAAGTGGACCACATAATAACTATATTTCATACGAATGTTAAATTAGTGTCTACGGGTGTATAAATAGCGGAATCTAGAGGAATTTAGATACCTATATGATGACCGCCACCAAACTTGCAACCCTTATAGCAATTATTGCGTCCCTCCGCGTCATTTGCATAGATTTCATTACACTTATCAATACATTCGTGAAGTTGCTTGCATTTTTCGTTGCATCTTGCCATTATATTTTCATCTTTGTTCTGAAATTTTTTAGAGCATTTTTCGAAACATGTATCTAAAACAAATGCATCGGGATATTTTGGAAACCCATAGTTTATACTATATGGTTTCTTGGTTGATTTTTGTTTCGTAAGAGCTGTTTCATGGAAGTCAGCAATGGTAAAATGTATAATTGCTGCGATGATCAAGATTATTGTTAGTGCATGAGACACACCATGCTTAGCCATATATAAATAGGTTTAATTTCTATTCTTTAATTTTATGTTTTGCAATAACAAATTTATGATAAACTGAGCTTTATATAAGTTCTAAATCTTCCATAATATTATTCTATATATAGTACTAAAATTCTTAAATAAGAATAAAATAAAAATCGTAATTTTAGGATAATATATTATTCTAATTAATATTTGATTATTTTACCTCTTGAATATGTGAATAAGACAATTGTTATAAGGTTGTGAGTAATTAGTCCCACCCTAAAAAACAAAGAGAATTGAGGAGTTTATAAGATGAGAAACTCATTTATTTTACATTTTAAAATTTTTAAATGTGGTGTCTTTTCATCTTATATTCTTTTATTTAATTCCTTCTCAAAATCACGATTAAGTGCTTTTCACAGTGATCCGACAAACAGAAAATGATTTTCCCGCAAACAATAAACTATAATAGTCATTC
Organism: Stylosanthes scabra; assembly: GCA_036250425.1. Classification (NCBI taxonomy): domain Eukaryota; kingdom Viridiplantae; phylum Streptophyta; class Magnoliopsida; order Fabales; family Fabaceae; genus Stylosanthes; species Stylosanthes scabra. The sequence continues at coordinate 64,873 of JASCZI010271996.1, forward strand.
ATTATATAATATTTTTTATTTTGTACGAGAACTCTTACAATATATTATTATAATTAGAATCGCTAAATATTTAATATGAGATAACAAAAATATAAGCGAAAAACTATATATCCAAAGAGACATTGAAAGGGTAAATTACCCCTCTTGATGTATCAATTTTTTTATCAATTGATTTAAGTTATTTTAATTTAATCACAATTAATATCTCAATAGATTTTTTATTTTTTATTTTTCGTTCTTGGTTGTGTTTTATGTTCCCAATATGTATATATACTTTGTCAAGTTCCTCAGGGAACTACAAACGAACCAGAAAGAAACATAAAATCTCAATAATCCAAACAAGAGCCCTCATAATAATCAAATAGGAATGTTAGTAACATAATTAAAAGTTGTTAACTATGTTACAATATATGTATAAGTTTATTTGATTAGGTTTTGATGAATAGTAATCATTAAAGACGAGGATAAGTAAACGAAGACAACAAGAACAAGTCTACAAGGTTAAAGACGGTCTAGTGTCTTAGGATTTAAGTAACTTTTTATTAAGAGCCAAATTTATTATCTCTCTCACACATACACTAGAAAATGATTTTAAGAAAAATGTTTATAAAAATTTTGAAAAGATTTGTTTAAGAACAAAAGGTTTTGTCAAAATGTTAACCGTATAATAGACGTAAATGTTTTATAATTTGTTTTATAGTAAAAGAAAGGTAAAATTTAATTATCAATGTTTTAAACTTGTTTCCTACATGTTTAAAATGTTTTTAAGGTGTTTTATACATACAAAAAAAACGTTTTTAAAAAGTTTCTGTAGCATGCATAGACGTTTGTTTATTAAGGCTTAATGTATGCTCTCAATCTTGATCTCTTTGCACTAAAATAATGATAACTCGAGCTACAAAGATCCAAACAATACAGTTCTTATTGCGTTAGAAAGCTGACCTTCATAATTTCAGAATGATATGCACATGGCTATAGTTGACAAAGTCATGGGTATTGAACATAATACACTTTCATTTTATCATCAATTCAACTTAACTACCTAATTAAACAGGACCGAAGACAATAACATATAACACAACATAATAAAAATAACTAACAGCTTCAAATTTGCAGATCAGACATCAGTGATTCAAAATTCAGAGGGATCTATGAACTTCCTTCAGGAAGTACTCTCGATTATGGTTATTACCACCTCTTGCACGTGTTCACCGCTGCACCGTGCAAGTGTCAATGGCGCATGGTGGTTCCAAAGGTACTGCAGGAACGTGTTCCAATCTCAACGCTTTTGAGATTCATATTGGCTCGGTGACGCAGGAGGATGAGGTGTTTCGGTGGTTACCGGCGGGTGTGAGGGAGAGGCACTCGGCGGAGGTGATTCCACCAGTGCAGAATCCATAGTAGGTTTGATCAATGGTTCTGATGAAGTTTTTGTTTTGGTACTATGATGAAGCTTATTTGGAAGAAGGAAAGAGAAATTGAAAAGGGTGGATAGCGATAATAATTGATAAAGTTCTTTCATTTTTGGCGAGAAGGAAGGAAAAAAAGAAGAGAAAGGAAAAGAAGAAGGTATAAGGGGAGAGAGTGTGGAAATTATTATTTTAATAAATAAATAATATAAGGGATAGTTTATTATTCTGATTAGTATAATCTTTAATTATTATACCTCTTGATTGTGTCAATAAGACGAACTTTTATTATATAATAATTTTTTTATTTTGTACGAGAATTCATATGATACATTATTGATCATGAGAATGCTAAATATTTAATATAGTGAGCTAGCAAAAACACAATCGAAAAGCTCTTCTTTTTTTTTATTAAATGTTGCTTTGGTCCATCATACACCTTGAGGTCAATCCAACCATTGATTGATTCGATCTTCATATTCTTCATCAAATATTCACTTCACCAAAAAATAAACCAAATAAATAAGGTACCATTGAATCTAAACCCTGCTTTAATAATATTTGGAGAGGTACCTCTTTTGTTGATTTTTAAGCGGACTATGCCTCCTTCATTCTTGTCAGTTGTTTTTCGTATGTTGTTTTGTTGATCTTCCTCTCATAAGTTTGGGATTTTGAATTTCTTGAAAAATATTTTAAAAAAAGAAAGTTAAAAACTAATTCAATTAGGAGAAAACCAACTATTTTTCGATCATTAATTATTATTATTTGAAATTATTTTTTCTTAAATCACAATCTTAAATGCTAAGTTTTTCAAAACACGAGGGTTAAAAGAATAATTTTAAAAATTAAGAAAAAAATATTAATATTAACTTATTAAAAATAATTTTTAATTGTTAAAAAATACATCTTTGCAATTATTTTACTACAAAATAAATAGATAAAACAGTCAGAATAATGTTTTTTTACACCATTTTAGTAGACATCAATTTTACACCCGTATAAAAATATAATTATTATAGGCGGACTAAAAAAAAAAGTAATTAACGCATCAATATGACTGTCAATTTAATATTACGTGGATAGCAAAACCGAAAAAATCGAAAGAGTAATTTAGATATACCACGACCAGATCGACCCCCTCCCTTCTTAAACTTGCAACCCGGATAGCAACTCCAGCGTCCTTCCTCATCTGCATACATTTCATTGCACTCATCAATACATTTTCTAAGTATCTCGCATTTTTCTTTGCATCTTTCGAACCATCCTCTAGTGTCCTGAAAATTTCGAGAGCATTTTTTGATACATGAATCCAAAAGGAATGCATCGATATATGTTGGAAACCAACGCCAAATCGTCGTTTCAACTCGTTTCTTCGTTGAATTTTGGTTTGTAAGAGCAGTTTCATGAAAATCAGCAATGGTGGAATATATAATTGTTGTGATGATCAAGATTATTGCTAGTGCACGAGGCACACCATGCTTAGCCATATAGATAGGTTTATATTTTTTTTGTTTTGCACTTACAAACAAATTCATGACAAGCTCGGCTTTATAAAAGTTGAAAATCTTCCTTAATATTATTGCATATATATATAGTAAAAATAAAATTTTTAATTTATAATATAAAATAAAAAGTGTAAATTTTAGAATAGTATAATATTCTGATTAATCTTTTATTATTATTATTATACTTCTTGAATACATAAATAACATAAACTTAGAAAATCAGTCACTATATATATAATTATTTTATTTTATTTGTATGAGAACTCTTACCATATATTATTGGTCATTATTAGGTCTCTAAATATTTAATATGGATTAGCCAAAAATATAAGTGAAAAGCTACATGTTCAGAAACACATTGAAAAGGTAATATACATATACATATAAAAAATAATAATTCCATTAATGATCCGCTAAGATTTTCTCTTGTGCCTAGTGTTCTACTAGAGTTTTCTTTATTTTGTGTCCTATTAGAGTTTTTTGTGCCCTAATAAAATTCTTCTAGTGCTTTGATGTCTCCCGTTAGAGTTTTAATGTGTCATTTTGAGTTTTGATGTGCTCGGATAGGGTTTTGAGAAAGAATCCTTATTTCCTTATCATTTTCATGTGTCATACAATACAATTTAACTATTATGGCCGATTTGTCTGCTATAACGATGAAGAATACTAATCCTAATGTGGGGGTGGAAGAAACTTTCGTAGTTTTGGAAGCATCTGAGATCAGAAGACGAGCTAGTCTGGTTGCTACAATTTTCTGGAAATTTTGGAACCATTACAATCTTCAAATATTTGAAGGCGTTGCTGGTACCCCAGGTTCTTCAATCGGCTATGAGTTTGATTCAAGAATATTACCAATACCATCCTCCTTAATTTTCCTTTTCATTTATGTGTTCTATTTCCTTTAGTAATTTACATTATGATATTTTGATTATATGGAGTTCCCACTCTCTTTCTTATCTTATCTTTCGATTGTTCAAGTTGGACCCATCATTTCATGTATTTATTTTATTATTCTAATGGAATGAAATACAACTTGCTTGAATAATAAAAACATAAAAATAAATAAATAAAAGATGTTTAATGTTTAAGAAATTGTTTAACCAGAAAGATTAGTTTGGTTCTTATGTATAATAATTAGAGATACCTAAAACTGTGAAAAATAATTATGGATCAATTGCAACTTCATGAATTATATCATAAAATTATGAGAGAAAGTAATTAAATTAAAGGGATAACTATGATTTTAGTCATAAAGATTTATCGAAAAAATCAATTTAGTTACAAACGTATTTTAGGCAAAAAATTAGTCAAAAACATTATAATTTATATTAAAAGGGTCCAAATTGACATTTTTGCTCTTCACACCAACTTTTTCTTCTTTGTTTTAAATCGAACGGTTCACTAAAAATCGAACCGATTTAATTTTATAAGATCCCTAATTTTAAAAATCTAATTATATCAGCCTTTAATTTTGTCTAATTTTTTTTTTTTGCCCCAAATTGAGACCAAACTCTAATTTCTATCCCACCCATAGACCATCAGCAGCTCTCTCCAAAAGACCAAAAACTACACACACAAAAACCGATGAGCTGTGGGCCATTACGCAAGGACAGGGTGCTGATATCGGGAACTTAGCTGACGGCGGATCTCTTGAGTGCAAACATTTGCTTCGGCTTGAAGATAGTGGTGAGATCATGAGGGCTAGGACCGAGTGGAGGCCCAAGTCTGTGAACAACGTTGGTGCTATGAATCAGGTTCTTTCAGGAGAAAACTGAAGCATCATTGAGTGGCTAAAATAAAAATGCTAGGAATGGCATCAATCTCCAATCCTTTGTACTTTACTTCCTGTCTTATATAAATATGCATATCTAATTTGAGTTATACTATAGTGGGGCTTAGGTAGGAGAAAAGATTAAGAGAAGTAAAATATGAATCAATTTGTCATTATAATTAGCTCCTGTTATATACTCTATCTAGCTTCTCCAATATATTCAATTTCATTTATTAATTAATGAGAAGATGATTTAATAATGCTGCCTTAGGTGTAGATTGGATGGAGTGGGAACTAAAGAGTAGATGATGGTGTTCACTGATAATGAATGCACGGTATTAAATCTCATGGAGTCAATTAGTTAGTTTTAGTATTTAGTAGTTGAAATGCCAGTAGTACTTGGCGATGCTCTGATCGTAGATTGTTTTATTCTTGTCTTTGATTTTTGATTTTGTATGTTGAATTGTAACTAACTGCAGTCCCTTATTGGGTTTGCTATGAGCATAAACCGATAAAAAAATTAATAATTATTGATTCTTGAATTGTTGTTAAAAATTAGGGGTTGATATTGATGATGGAGATGGTTTAAATGGTGGTGATGGTGGATTAATAGTGATGAGGGTGGTAATGGTTTAATTTTTTAAAAACCGGTTTATTGATCCAATCTTTAAAAACCGGTCTTGTTTTTAAAAATATGGGCAAAATCGTAAATCAATTCATTTTAAAAAAATCACAACGTCTGTGACTAATTTTTTTGTCTAAAATACGTTTGTGACTAAATTAATTTTTTCGATAAATCTTTATGACTAAAATCATAGTTATCCCTAAATTAAATAAAGGTCATGACTAAATGTATATTCAGAAAAATGGAGAAATCAAATTAAATAGGATGTAAATTATATGATTTAATCGGATTTTTTTGTGTGTCTATATGATTTAATTGATGGATTTGCCAAAATGTAAAGTGAGTCTAGATTTATATGCAACAAAAACCACTTTTAAAAATTAATGATTTGTTACTAACCAGTGAATTGCGATGCTAGAGGATCTTCCATGATAATTTTTTGTCGTTTTTTTTTTTTAAATTAAATTGGAAGGAAAGCCTATGTGTTATTATATATAAATATAATGATTGATTTAATAACTAATTTTTAATTTTGTGTATAAATACGTATGATTTCTTAACTAAAAATATTGGGTACTTAAGGGTATTTCCTTCATATTACTCCAACACCTCGCAGATGTAATAATTTTTTTGACCTTATGTTGTGTCTTTCCAATCTTCTTAGGTCAAGGAAAAAAGAAACTTTCTTCGGAAAAAATATAAGATATTTAATATCTAATTGCTGAGAAATGTGTTATAGCTCTTTTAATTGCCGTGAAAGAACAAAATAAATAGTCATCATGTTGAAAAAAGCATTATATGCTCAAGAAAGTAGAACCTTTGCATAAAATTATTCTCCATTTTTAATATTATCGGATTAGGCTAGAAAAAATAATAAAATGAAAGCTGTGAGCCTTATACAAAACATAAAATATCCTCAAGTAGTAGCCTAGAATAATTATAAAACTTTAGCTAAGTTAACAAAGAACAAGCTACAAAACTTGGATTAGCTCAAAATCAGACTGTTATTATTGTTAAGATTGAAAATGGTTTATTTCAGCTTAGAAGCTGCATTGTTACACTGGTTTTACCAGTTTTATTTGTGAAGGAGTAACATGGTATAGAGACCTAAGTTGCCTGCTAATGACTTTGCTATTCTGAATAACTTGCTGAAGTTCTGCATCACTTGACCACCATTGTTGCAATCCATGAGCCTCAAGAAATTTCTGTTTCTCCTTTGACACAACAAACAACTTCGCCGCGATTTGCGCATTTGTTTTACCGAGATTCTCCTTGCTGCTGAACTTCACTGCCGTGCCATCCGGGTCAGTATAAGAGCAACATATATAATCACTGCTGTTGATATAAAGATTAGGAACCCATTTTCCGACAGCAACACTATCCTTCGAACCAAAACTAGGTAGTCGAGGCATCCAACCCTTCGACGAAGCTACGTTCGATCCATTCGTGTTTGTGTTGGTATTAGTCTTGTCTCCTTCAGTGCTTGTCTGTGCTTCGCCGCTTAAAGGAAGCATAGATTTAAGCCTATTCCAGACAAATTCCGCCTTGTCACCGAGATTTCTAAGACTCATTGCTAGGGAAAGAGAAGGGGGATTGAATAAATGTGTCTCCACATAAATCCCTTCTTTTGCTAGTGCTTTTCCAACTTGAAGAGCAAATCCAGCCCCCAAAGAATGCCCTGCAATACATACATTACTGCTTCCATGAGTGTCACAAACCGATTTCAGTACCTCCAAAACTACCTTAAACCTGACAGAGCCTTTCAAGCTTTCCCAAGCAAGAAAACGGAGGTCATCTTCGATGTCTCGCCGCATTGTGGGGCTTTTGAGCAATGTTCCTCTGAGTGCTAACACAGCTCTTGGGGCACCACTAGGCCTCATTACAACCAAGTCGGCCCGTGCTGCAGATCGATCCCACTCGAATATTGCTCCAAAAATTGATCCATCTCTTTCATCAATCAATGTTTTTGTGAGCTTGTACTTGAAGGGAATCCACCAATTCGGAGCTAGAGCATTTCCATTTGTTCTGTTCTCCTGCCTATCAAGTTCAAGCAAGTATGTCGCCTGTATAAAGCAGGCAATGACAGTTCGCTTGTACTTATCATCCTTCCTGCATGAAAAAAGAAGATTCATTATCAACATAAACTTGAAACAAATGCTAAAAAGTTTCATCAGGATTAGTATATAGCAAATGAAGCTAAGGGTCTCATGCCAGAATGAAAAATATATTTAGGTCAAAATTAATATAGAAATGGAAACACTTTCTTTTCTACATCATGATTTGCACAACCCAAGGATCCCTAAAACTAGTTAATATATCAATTAAGGTTATTTATAATTGTAGCTACAATTCAAGCAAAAGTGGTTATGAAAAAGCCCTTAAGTTCTGTTATTTAGATCTCTAATAAAATATCCAATCAAACCCTGTTAAAAAACTGTGCTATCTTATCTCATATATCATTTTCGTGCTGGATCCTTCAATAAAAAACAGTAACCTAAAGAACCCTATATACAGATTAGGTAAAAGTACAGAACTTTACACTCATGTCACAACCCATTATGCCAAAATCTTCAAAATCAATACTTTAAACAAGAAAATACCAAAGTTGACCTTTTTTCCAATACCCAACAAAAAAGTATCAAACTTTTCACACCAAAGCTCAAACAGAAACAAATTGAAGCCAACAAATCACCAAATCCATAAATGAAAAAAGCAAAATTCATCAAAAACTGAAACGGGGGTTTCTGTTGTTAGTGATTACCAAGTAGAATTGATGAGGTCCTTCCAGTTAAGAGTGGTCAAATTTCTTGGGCCAGAGACATGAAAGGCATAAGGGTGAGCTTCTTCACTGGGTTTTGCCATCAACAATTGGTAGCAAAAGAACACCAACACACACCCTCAATGGTTCTTACTTCTTAGCTAAAGTAGAAACATTTGCATGGTGATGATGCAATGAAATTGAAGGAAAGCAAGAGAGAAATAGTAGCTTGCATATATGGAGGAAAAAAGTGTTGCTGAAGATTCTTTTTCTTTTCCAATGTGGATGCTCGGTGGCAATAGTTGGCAACTTGGCATAGAATTCAACCTTTTTTTCTTAACGAATAATATAAAGGCACTGTTCATGAAGATGAACCGTTGCCCATTGGTTCATGTAGAAATGGTTGGTTCTCAAATCTCAATGCATCTATGTAATGCTACGCTATCTATTCTTTTTAGAATTTTAATTACAAATAACTACCATAATTTATTATTTTTTAAAAAAGTAGTTTATTAATAATATTTTAAAAATATTCACCAAAAGTATAATATATTAACATTAGATGATTAATTAAAAATTCTGGCTAATATAAATTAAAATTAATGGCGCTTAAATTTTTTTTTTTTATTTATTAAAGATACTTGTTAAAGTTGGCAAATTATCTTTTTTTAATGACAGTAATTTATTGTTTAACCAGGAAATTATCTTTAATATTTTTCAAGTGTATATTATATTACAGAAGAGAAAGTCACCAAAAAAATATTAAAAGTCACAAAAAAAATATGACAGTAGAGAACAACTTAAGGACTAATCATTACAATTACAACCAAAGTAAATAGGTAAAAATACAAGCAAAAAATTTGAAATGAACAGAAATACACATAAAATATTTAAATAATTATCTTTAGAGTGCATTTTGTTATTATTTCAAATCTTTCATGTGCTTTTATTCACCCTAAATATATATTTTTTTAACTTCGTTTTCTCCTAACTTTTGCTTGGTTTCCCATCATGTTTAGATACCTCTAATACAAGTATACAACAGTGATTCTATCAAGGACAGAACACAGTTTTGGCACTCATGAAGCACAGTAACCAAAAACATATGAACAGCATGCTATTTGTTTTTAAAACCCACAAGAACTGCATAGAAGCAGCACTAGATTCTGTTATTTTAAATGTTGTCTTCTTAAAGAAAATGAGATAATACCACATACTAAGACTTCAAAAAGTTCATGAAAATGAACACAAGGCAGAAAAAGTAAAACACAAAGATTGGCATGATTCAAAGTCTAACAAACCATTTCAAAGAAAACAGTACTGAATTGGCATTATCATGGTTGGTGGTGTTATCACTTCATCTTGGCACATGGCGGTTAACCCTAGGATCGTACTTGCGAAACTCGAGCTTCTCTGTGAATTGCCTTGGCTTCCTCTTCACATAGAAAAATCCAGTCCCAGCAGCAGACACTAGTCTTACAAACATTTGAGCCTTCTTCTTCTTGTCACCCATTCCTTACTCTAAACACAACAAAACCACTTAACTTCAGGTTTTTTTTCCCTCCTTCCGAAAAAATAAGAATTTAATTTTGATGAACGAGTTAAACTCTATTTTGGTTTCTTGTATTGTTAGGTTGCGCCAAATTCGTTTTCGATTTTCCAATTGCACTAATATGATTTAATGCACTATGTTAGTCCCTGACACCAACCCTTCATTAGAATGCTCGTAACCGCGCAAAGGACTAACATAATGCAATTTTTCCAATGTCAATTTTTTCAATGCCAGGAACCACATCAGTGTTTAAGAAGAAGACTTAAGAAGACAATTCATGAAGTGGTCAAACATGATCTTCATGTAAACGGTATATATACGTGATACATGATAGAACGTGGAGGATCAATCCAGAGCAATCCACTAATGTGATGTCAAGACCAAAATGAGGATTAACTTGTTGTTGTTGTACTAATGAAGTTTCACAAATGCATCCAATTACATCTTGATGCATCAGCAAAAAATAACTAGTTTTCACAAGTTCATCCCAAAAGAAATGGATGTGGTGAATGAAATGTAAATTAATGCAGAGTCTATTTTACTCTTCAAATCCTTTGTTTCTCTCGAAGACCCTAATTCAGTAAGCACAACCCTAAAGTGCATCTTTAAACTGAGATTTAACGTAATACACGTTCCGAAATACCAGTTACTTTAGAAATTTGGGATAAATGAGTAATGAAATCCATGAACGATGAAGCAAATTCAATGCAGAAAATGAGAATATCAAAATGTGTTACCAGGGACGAGAGGCGAGTGGCAGAGATGATGGTGAGGCGGCCGAGCAGAGACGCTGTCAGCAGCGGGCAGGCGGCAGAGATACAGGCGGCGACGCAGGAGTTAAGCTGCCGAGTTCGGGTGGGTAATAATAATTTAGTGAGTTAACAACTAAAATTATCCTCGAATTTTCAAATTCGCTGACTAAAATATCCACAAATTTTGAAAACGGCAAATCTATCCCTTAATTTTGTTAAAATGTGACAAATCAATCCAAATTGAGAAAGTTTAGGGAGTACTTTATTAGCCAATAGGTGTCCTCTTTCCTCTTTTATCGTCCACTAATTATACTCATGGGTTTCCTATGGGCTTTTTAATGTTGGCTCTCGAGCATTACTCATTCAAATTTTAAAAAAATTAGTAAAATATTAATTATGAAATTTAATGACTTTTTGATTGATTCATCATGTTTTAATATTATTGAGGGACACATTTATTCTTTTCAATATTTATGAATATTTTTATTAGCAAATTAAAAATTCATGGGCAATTTTTGTTGTTAACCCTAATTTAGTTATTTTTATTTTTATACAGCTGTAACCTTTAGGGAATCTAGTAGAGTTAAGTGAATCTACAATCTAAGTGTCTAGTAGAGTTAAACTCCATCAAATTTAGTTTTTTTTAAATCAAAGGCTAATCCTTCATGAATCTTTATTTAAGGGTCTGTTGTTGGCCAATAAAAATTTAGTTTTTTATATTGAAAAATTTTCATTAATTTGGCCTATAATTTCCTCTTAGTCTAATTTTTACTAATTTCATAAATAATTTTGGATTACCTAATGGTTAAAATAAAAATATATTTTTAAAACTTTTTTTTAATTTCTTTAATAATTACCTATTAATCCTTTTTAAAATTTTATTTATTATTAAACCCTTTGTTTATTTTAAATTTATAATTCTAATATTTAATTCATAATTTTTTAATTATTTATTATTCATTTTTCGTATTTTTACCATTTATTATAAACAAATCAGTATTTATCTTTAATTTACTCTCCAATTTTCTTTTGAATTTAAAAACATAACTTTACGTGTAAGATTCTATGATTATCAAAATCATAATATATAGTCAATTTTCATTCATTTTTTTTTACACTTGAATTTTTTTTTATGTAGTTTTAGATATTTTAATAATATTTTATCATTAACATAAATTTAAAATATATGTTGTCAATAATTAAATAACTCAGACAGATATTTTTAATATTTACTCTTAATTATTAAACTTCACATTTTGATCAAATCAAAAAAAAAAAAAAAAAAAACTTCACATTTTGATGTTTTTGTTATTTCTTGATGCTTGGACAAATGTGAAGAGCGGCTAAAGCTAGAAGCTAGAAAGTAGAAAGTAGAAACTAGAAACGTCCACTTTAATATTTAATCCATAAATATTATTTGTGGCGGTGAGCCTCTCCCTTTGGCCAATTGCTCTTTCCTGAATTGAAATGCTTTTAACTTCAAAAAATGCAAACCTCACACATCAAAAACAAAAACCAGAATGGCACTTACATCAAAACACAGTAGTGTTGTTTAGTTGTCAAAGTTCACTTCTCATGAAGCAAGATTCCATGGCTTTCAATATTTCCACCACTGCTTCTCTTCATCCAAAGCCTTCCTTTGTCACAAAGAAACATAACAACCTCCTCAAATTCTACCATCCTTCTTCTCCTTTCATCAGAACAAGTGCTCAATCAGAAAGAACTGACACTGGAGTTTCTGAGGAGGACGGTTCTTCTTCTTCTTCTGGTATGTCCTTTAATTATTACTAATAAAAATTTATGTCAATATATTCATGTATCTTATATTCTTATTATCAAAGTCTAGCCTGTGTTATTCAAATTTAGCATAAGCACTTAGTATTTTTATTGGTTACCTAGCATTGTTCTTGCCTTATATTCTTGAAAACCTTGTGTGTTTTTGTTTCTAGTTCATTATTAACTGGGAAATTATCTGACATGATTTTTGGCGTACCTTGTTTAGGAACTTTGTCTTCTTCTCGTGCACAATTGGATCTTTTAGATCAGCTTACATCTACAAGCTCAACCCTTAATGGTAAGTAAAACTAATTATATACTTATTACCCATTCATTATGTTTTCATATTTCTGGAAATTTTGCATTGAAAAAGCATCTTCAAGTATGATTTTTAGTTGAAAGTTTCAAATATCCTTTGTATGAATATGATGAAGTTGAAGAGAAATGACCAAGTTTTGCCGCACTACTAAAAGCATGAATTAGTAGCATATCATCAAACATTATTTGACACTATTTGTATGATCAGATCATTCTTGAAAGCTTGCAAATTAAGAGAAAATTGAGGCCTTAATAGTTATTTAGTTACTTATTTTTGCACATTGAATTCTTTTAAGTTCTGAAATTCTTCCCTGGATTTACTGCTGATATTCATGTTTGTCGCGAGCCTCTATGAAATTTTGATATGTATGCAAACATTTTTGGTTTCTAGGATATGAGAGTGACAGCGGCTCGCCCAAGCTCACGATCCGTGATCAGCTCGCGCAGCTGGTCGGAGAAAGGGATGACGATTTCACCATACTGTTAGGCAAGAAAAACTTGAAGAAAGTGAGTGCAAGGTTCTTAACCATTTCACAAAAGAGAAATATCAGGAGACAAAACTACCTAAATGAAGTGTCTCAGAGAAATGATTCAGTGGTGTTTGCAACCATAGGAGCATTTGTGCTTCTCCCACCTCTTATAATACTAGGAATTGCTATATTAACCGGTTATGTACAGCTTTTTCCTTGATACATATACATATATAAATATAATCTGTAAATCATGATAACTCCAAATTCTTAGTTTCAAGTTATTTTATAGTGTTCATGGTTTCTGTCATAGGAAGAATTTTTGTTTCAACTGATTTTAGGATTAACACTTCTTTGTCATTGGAAATGGAAAATTGAGATCAATTCAGAGTAATCCACCAATGTCGTGTCAGGATCAAATATGTCAATTCATTTAAGGGTGATCAAATATGTCGTGTCAGTAGATGACTTCATATGAATTTGTTATTTTAATTGTTATTTTAAAATTGTCAAATTACATTCATTTAAGAGTGATTAATAACCACGTAAAGTCGTCAACGGAGTATCCATCTCACTAAAAATCAATTAGACAAATAGCTCCTACTTGTTTTTTTTTTTTTCTTTTCCCCGGTCCAGTACACAAGTCAAATTACTGTGACAACCTGATAAAAATTTTCTTGAAGCCAGAAATTTCCAACTTGTAACCAAAGTTGGTATGATAGTAGTGAATTTCCAATGTAGTTCATCAGAGAGTGAAGTCCCAACTACGAAATACTTATTTACAAAAGTAATCTTGTTTGTATACAACTTCTTTGAACTAAAAGTAGGTACATTTAGACTTTTGTTAATGACAGATTAATAACTGTCTCTATACCTATTTCTTCTGTTGGAGGCAATTGAAATCCTCTGATCTCGAAGCATGTTCAAATTGGGAGCCAGCAAGCGCGTGTAACGATCAAAATACAAGAGTTGCTTCAAGAGAAGCGCAAATTCTCGAGGAAACTTCAATCCGTATGATTCACTAACTCGAACCTGTTGTGTGCACAGAAAAAATGAAGTACATTAATAATCAGATTCAACCAAACCAACATCCAGCTTAAGAAATTTCTCAAAAAAGGAGGATCACTGATAAATGGATCTCCAAGTTTATGACCATGGAATGTTGAAATCTGTCAATGTTTAAAATAGCAGTAGCCAGTAGTTAAACGAGAATTCAGACCTCCCATTGATTTGCAAGCTGAATTCAACTATAGCTTACCACATCAAGGAAGAGTGCATTCATTTGCCTCTCATCAAAAACTATATTGGCAGAAACAGCAGTTGCATTAGCCCCACTTTCAGTTGCTACAACTAGTTCAGTGTCCAACTCCTGAATTTGCATTAGGCATATGCACAAAAGCAAGATGTAAGTAATAAGAATCAACTCGTTTGGCGAGTAATCTTGAAAAGTAAATCGCTCAATGATAGAAGTATTTCTCTACAACAATGGGAAAATAAATTTTCTAATGACATTTTTTGCCAATTAAATAACTAAAATCACTAAATCTATAACTACTAACATCAAAGCTAACTACAATATATACCGCCCAATAAAATAGGATCTTAATTTAATTTGTTTTAAAGCCAAAATTTACCATATTTTCAACTTACAAGAAATTGTCCTACAAAATGATATCTGTGTGAGCACATCAATATACATATAAATAGATATGCAGTGTTTTTACAGAAATGCACAAACATAAGGGAGTGACAAGCCATTTTTTCACATGACCATCTTGTGTGTATCACTATAAATCTTGTATGAAATGTCATGTGTAGGATCCATGCCTTTAATTAATGGTGAGAGATAGCACATAACTAAACCATGTGCAGAAAAGAGCTACCCCAAACATCACATTTTGCATGAACTAGGATACCAAGTGCATGTGAGAATAGGATACACACACTCACCTATAGCTATATGACAACTGACAAGTATCAGGGAGTTACAGGCTTACTTTTATCGACGAGAATACTTTTTCCAAATCTCTTGCAAAGGCCTTAACATTAACATCCTTATTTGTAGCACCCATTTCAATTAAGGATGATGCCATAGAGTCATAATCGTCAATGGAAATTGAACCCAAGAAGACTTCCATAGCAGCCCATGTTTTGGGGGAAATGCGCCCAACAATTCCTGTTTATTGAAATTAGAAATTTCTTATAGAATGTACATACTACAGGGAAAAAAGAATGAAACTTTTAAGTGACAATGATAATTAAATACCACAACTATAAGTTATAGCTTATCTAGAATTATCTGTAAATCATACACAAGATAAAGCATACCAAAGTCAAGAAACCCAATACGACCATCACGTAGAAGCCATAGGTTTCCTGCATGTACATCTGCATGAAAAGACTCACATGCAAGTAAACTTCCAAACCTGCACTTTCATACCAAGATCCACAAGTTCATAATTAAGAGTCACGATACATGTCTTCGGATAAATAAAAGGGAAACACACAGGAATGTTAGTTGCAAAAGGAAACTCAGAGCAATACCACACATTCAGAGCAGTTATAAGGCTGGTTTCTGGATTAGGAACAAGAGAACTTATGGAGTCTAGATCAGTTAGAGGAACACCGTAGAGTCTCTGCATAGTTAAAACTTTCTGTGTACTGCAGTATTGATACACTTTTGGAGCCGTTGCCTCCCTTGTGAGTCCCATGTTTTCCAAATATCTCCTGAAAGCCTCAATATTTGCAGCCTCCTTGTAAAAGTCAACTTCTTCAAGCATAGACTCCCTTATGTCTTTAACAATACCAACCTACTGGACAGTTGCACATTACAAGAAAGTTCTAGCCACTGGCGTTTACAATGATGAAAACCATAATCATGAACAAACACAAATAACAGTTCTAAGATTATTTTTATATAGAGGGAAGTAGAAAGAACAAGAAATTTGGTGAATGGAACAAGAACACTTCACTCTTCCTGAACAGATACTTAGAAAAGTATCATTCTTCCTGCTATAAACAAAATATGCATTTAAGGAAAGTGATCAATTGTTTATACCAGTGATGTTCGGCTTATTTCAGGATTCAAGAACTCCAATATCCGGGCAACAACATAAACAAAATTAAGATCTGCGACTAATACATCCTCTATTCCTGGTTTTAAGACCTTTATTACCACATCCTCCTGGCTGCCTTTTAGCCTTGCAGCATGAACCTAGACATGATAAATACCAATTGCATTAGAAGCACCAAAAGCAATACAAATAACAAGTCCTTAAAGGGATATTAAAATACCTGTGCTATGGAGGCAGAAGCAATAGGAGTTGGATCAACATACTCATATACACTTTCTATT
>JASCZI010271996.1:81231-95189 GCA_036250425.1 Stylosanthes scabra
GCAGTTCTGGAATTCTTGTACATATTCAGGTGGAAAGAGTGTAGGAGCTGATGCTATGAACTACCAACCAGAAACCAAATATAAATTATAATCACCAGACATCAATTATCAAAGTTGTAAAGAACTTTTGTAAAAGATAATATCAAGTGGTTATAAAAATTTATCTTCTTTGCTAAGTACTATCAATTTCCAACTCCGAATAAACGAATATTGACCACAACAGTTACAATAACTAAGCCTTATCTCATTAAGTGGGATTAACAACGTATATCAAATGATACCATAATGCCCTAACATGAACATGTTTACATGAATCAAACGAATATGGAGTTATCCTATACGGTAAGTGTAATAGTCAAGCATAACAAGTTTCACTAATCAAATAAGATTATCAAATAAAAACAGGAAAGAGGGAGTTGGGGAATTGTCTCATACCTGACCTAATTTGATGTACGTTGCACCCATGCGTTCAAATAACCTTCTCAAATAAAAGGGGGAAAGTAAACCAAGCTGCAGTTCAGGTGGCAACCCAGAAGACGAATTTGACAACTACAAATGACGGAAGAGAGTTAATACAACAAAATTTTCACTAGAAAATTCATTATTCATTAAGAGAGCATAGGACACATTAACTGATGTTCCAAAAGAAGCATGTATATAAGTGTCTTAGCTATACACCTTTGATAAATCAGTGAACCACTCTTGACCGACCCCAACGAGGGCTTGAACACCTTGAGCCAGCCTAAAGACTCCCCGAGGGCCTGTGTTTATGGATGTCTGCACAATGTCTTCCACCAGCTTGGGCAAGCTTTCAATATTATCTGATGCAATTTACAGCGAAAAACTCAGCTATGAGCTATATACCAACAGAAAAACAACTCCAAATTGTATAACTACAAAACTGATAGAGTGACACCTAATAACAGGTTTGGGATAGTTCACAATAGAAAAGGTAAGTAGCTCTAATTTTAGTTTAGGGTGATTAGCTGGAACCACCTATATATAGCTCTATTGTAGTTTGTTTTAGTTAGCATTCTTTTTGTGAAATTATGTTAGATCCTGGAGAGAAATTCTCTCTCTGAGTTGGTAGTTCCAACTGTGTGAAATCCCAAGGAGTTGTGATTTGCAATCTCCTGTTCATCAATAAAGCCTACAGTTTCTGCTAGTTGCTGACTCTATCAACAACAAATCCTAGTTTCTTAAACTTTACACCATGTAATCCTTTCAAATGATTTGCAGAACTGCAGTGATTCTAACATCCTATCCTTTAGCAGAAAGGGTGAATCAGATTCAAATTCCAAAACAATCTTACTTCTGAAAATAAATAATAGAAATTGGGGGGAATTTTGATTTGTTTTGCAAAATAAAGTCCTGATTGTAAAACCTCAAGAATTATCCAACGGCAAGAAACCAAAAAACACAGCAAAAAGTTTTCGAATTTGATTAAAAATTGACCTTGGATACGGCGAGAGGAGAAAAGGTCCTGAGCTTGAGCATAGCGAGCGAAGAGAGAGAAACCCTTTGACTTGGAATGAGCTCTGGTGCTGGAAATTGAAGGAAGAGAGAAACCAAGACAGTGATGGTGGTGGTGGAAGGGTAGTAGTGGCAAACGAAGAGGGCCACTTCTGAGGCCCGAAACCGCCATTGAAGAGCTGATAGAGTAAGAGTGAGAGAGTGTTGTGAATTTTGATGTATGAATTTGGAGTTTTTTCCTATTTTGTTTGCTTTGATTTGATTGTTACGCTGATTTTTTTGAGGGTTGATAAAATATTATTTGTGGCCATTATTGCCCTTTTCCTGAATTAAAATGCTTTTAAGTTTTAAGTTTTAACTGAAAAAAATGCAAATTCTGAATATTTATTTGCCTTATATCTTGAAAAACCTTGTGTGTTCAAATATCCTTTGTATGACGAAGTTGAAGAGAAATGACCAAGTTTTGCCACACTACTAAAAGCATGAATTAGTAGCATATCATCAATATTATTTGACACTATTTTTATGATCAGATCATTCCTGGTATTGGGTTCAGCACTTTGAGGACAATGACCAGCTTGAAAGCTTGCAAATTAAGTGAAAATTGAGGCCTTAGTAGTTTTTTTTTTTTTTTGCACATTGAATTGTTGAAGTTCTGAGATTCTTCCAATGATTTACTGCTGATCCTCTATGAAATTTTAAGATGTATGCAGACATTTTTGGTTTCTAGGATATGAGAGTGACAGCGGCTCGCGCAGCTGGTCGGAGAAAGGGATGATGATTTCACCATACTGTTAGGCAAGAAAAACTTGAAGAAAGTGAGTGCAAGGTTCTTAACCATTTCACAGAAGAGAAATATCAGGAGACAAAACTACCTAAATGAAGTGTCTCAGAGAAATGATTCAGTGGTGTTTGCAACCATAGGAGCATTTGTGCTTCTCCCACCTCTTATAATACTAGGAATTGCTATATTAACCGGTTATGTACAGCTTTTTCCTTGATACATATACATATATAAATATAATCTGTAAATCATGATAACTCCAAATTCTTAGTTTTTAAGTTATTTTATAGTGTTCATGGTGTCTATCATAGGAAGAATTTTTGTTTCAGTGATTTTGAAAGCTGAATTCTGAGATTCTGCATTTGGAATTAGTTCAGAAGATCAATTGAACTCAGTAGGAACATAAAATAATAAATATAAAAAATCTTGATGAAAAACGAAATTCTCATTCATCACTACTCAAAGATGTTTCAAAGACATGTATCCTTTGTAAATGTGATGAAGATCAATTCATCAATAATGGTAAAGGCATTGATTCATCTTTCCTTAAACAGATTCTGGCTTGAATTCCTTCTTGTTTTCTGAACCAATTTCTTGCAAAGAGAGATCCAATAGTTCATTATTGCCTTAAGCTACTTCTTGGTTTCTTATGTAGTCCCATTTTTCTTGAACAAGGTAGAAGAAAACAATCAAAGATATCTGAACAGTGAAAAGTATGTTCCAAGTTGTTATGCTTCTTCTTGTTTTTTCTTGGTAGGCTTGTAAACCAAGATACACATTTATAACACCTAATAAGGACATTGCAGTTCCGATTATCCAGTGTCCAAAGAACCACATGCTTCTTGCTCTTGATCCCCTGTGAGGAAGAACAAGAAAATAATCAATGCGCTAATTCCTGATTAGAAAAGAAATCAGGTAAATTACAATGTTTTTTTTTTTCGCGAAAAATAGGCGATATTACATTGATATTCTTTGAATTGTCATGTATATATACTGACTTCGCTAGAATGGTCACATTTATAAAATACAGGAAAATTGAGTATCATATAATTTAAAGATGTTTGGGTTTCCCATGATATCCCCCAACCTGACAGGTCGAGGACTAATCCGCTGCGGATCTAAGCTCCATTTAAGGGTTTGCCGCTGGCCAATGGTTACTGCATGCCCAAGACGGGTTTCGAATTCCGACACTTGCTTAAGCAGCCTAATGAGCTGACCACTAGACCAACCCAAATTGGTTTATTACTTCATCTCAGTCCAAAAGCATTTTCTTAATAAAAGGAAATAATACCTTTGAGGCCTAAAAATACCAGCTATGACTTGGAGCCAGACAACACCATATAATGCAAGCCCTAGTCTTTGATGATTATTGTTAAAGGAATTGTTGAAATTCTTTATGGACATGATTGCCCCTGCTGTGGCAATAAGTACAGCAGCCTTCTGCTAAACAGAAATTTAAAAAAAAAAAGAAAAAAAAAACTAAGTTAATTGTGTTAATCATGGGGTTAATTATATTCACTTATGGAATTAACTTTCTTGAGCTGAGTTTTTAGTTAATGTCATAATTGCAATCTTATATTTCCACATGCTTTATTATAAACCCTTCTTTCTTGAATTCAAAGTATTCATCATGGTACTCTTCAATAACCAACTAGGCAACATCCCTCTCTTGATCTTATGAAGTAACTAACAAGCTTTAGGGGGAAATAAACTAATTTAGCTATCGCACAAAAAGGTTAATTAGTGGGACAATTGACCCTTGAGAACTAATTTTAAAGCCATAAAAATAGTGATTGTTCTTTCAAGTAAAGGGAAAAGAGAATAAGCTAATAAAAAATGCACATGAAAATCTCTTGCATTTGAAAAATATGATGTAACAGAAGTTCAGAAATACACTTGCCTGCAAAACTGCATGAACATAGAAAGTGATTCTAAGCCTCCTTTGACTTCTTTGTCTGTTTGAGAATCTAATTGCTAGTATACCAAGAGGCATCAAGAATGCCATAGAACCCCACAGAAGAAATCCATGCAATTTGATTTCAAACTCAAGCTTAGGATTCATCTTCATATGCTAAACAACCAAAACAGATCATGTTAGCTTCACACACTTAACTTGTTACATGGTTCCTCCTCCTTCTGAAAGTAATTTTGTTCGAGTATTGAAGATTCGATAAGGGGCATTGCCCTCTAAACACCATTTTTTTAAGGACTATAAGAAGAATATGCACTAGGAATGGATTTTACCTTAATGTTGTGGCTTTTGTTGCTTGCATGAATGCCTCTAATTTTCTTGTGATCTTGTTCTGAGCCAACAAGTGGAAACAAGAAGAACACAAGACTTGCTTGGAAGAGAAAAGCAATGAGCTTTTGCTGAACTCTGATTCTCCTTACTTTTGTTGAGAATATGAACATTTTCCATTCTGAAGATTGTGTCTCATTCCCCATACCAAGCTATAATACACTATTATTCTTCTTTTCCCTTGTCACAGATGGCAGAACTACTAAAAAGTTGTCACCAATTCAGAGAAGAATGAGATCAATGTGAGGCAAGAGAGAAGGTAGATACATGTTGAGCTTAAGCTAGATATATTTATGCTTAAAAAGAACATTCATGTTGAAAATGAGTTGTGGGATAATACCATAAAATAAAACATGTGGGGTTAAGCATTTGCAGCCTTTTCTAGCTTATTTGAATGGCAAAGTGGATTGTGATATAGACTTTCTTGATAAACTGAAGTTCAGCTTGGATGAAAGATTTAAAACTGTTTGACATAAGCTTCTAGTTTATTTAAGTTTTTCTGTTTGGCAGTGGTATATCCCCACAACAGAGACACCTAACTCATAATCTATGTTATTTAGGGCATTAAAAATTGAAAATTATATCCCCACTTGCACTTGCCAAAATTAAATAATAGAATGAATGAAGTGTGGAGAGAGGCCAATGCAGAAACATATAAGTTTGTCTTTATGAGAAAATCCAAGAGTGCTTATTGAAAAGCACATGTGATCCTCCTTCTTGGAAAATACCATATTGCTGTATACATTTGGAATCTCTAAGCTTAAGAGAGGACATAATGTCATAATCCAATGCTCTATTTTTGCATGGGGTTCTTCATTGCTCGCTACAAATTTCTTTATTAAGACATGCATGGCTCCACTTACATGAGGTGCTTATTCTAATTGAAAACATTAGCTGTTAAAGCAAATGATTTGATTTGGAATAAGATATTGGTTTACATAATCTTATGGATTATGCATTACGTAAACCAGTAAGAAAAGTGAAGAATATGTAAATGATAAATCCACATTTAAACAAAATGTAATCACTAAATTGAAAACCAACCTTAAAGAAATACATCAGGAAAAGATAAATAGAGTAATTTGGGTCACAAATGCAAAACAAAACCAATGTCAAAATAACACTCTGAAACTTAAAGACTACAAAACTATAACGGCGTTTGCAGGTAATCAAATTAGTTGCTGCTCTCCAAGTGATTTCTATGTTTTACTAATGAATCCAACACCGTCAAGATGACAAGAGCGGAAAGAAAATTAACTGGAATCACATAAACAGGTTGGGTTTTTTCGCTTTGTAGGTCGTCTTCAGCTTCCTGGTTGGGGGCCTAACCTTCTTGAACACCAAGGGGAACTTGATCTTAGAGTTATGGAACTGCTTGGTGCTCTCCCTTTTACACATCTTAGCGGGGATGGTGGCTGTCTTGATGATCTGGATGCATGGAAACCTGACCCTGTGACGTGATGCCATCTCATTGTACATTTGTTCAACAGCACCGTTTAGGGTAGTGTCTCGGTATTCCTTGTACATATTGTGATAACCAGTACGACTCTGATAGCGAAGCCAGATTCCATAGTTGTTAATCTTGGTAGGATTTTTCTCGAAAATCTGCAACCGGTAAACAAAATTTCAATTTGATGCATAATGGGGTTGCAATCCAAAATATGAAAAGATCATGACCCAACCAATGAATTAGGAAAATATCTTCCACCACATTTAGCAGTTATAAGCAAAACAATTGCAAGCTGTCGGAGGCAATGTTTTAAGAAAAAATGCCAGTAAAATGTTTAGCTGATTAGGAAGCAAATTAGTTATACGCTGCCATTTTCTCTTATAAAGGCAGCAGCTCTTAACAGAAACTCCAAAATGCTTGTAAAAGCATAAATCAGGCATCATTAACACCTATTAACGACTAACTAGCTAACTAAACATCAAAGTAATTCATTTTGGTGGGATAACTATTAACTAATAAGTGCATACCTCATTGATGGCCAGTACTTGCCCATTGCTCTTCTTGACCTTCTTTAACTTTCTCAAGAAATACCTAAAAATATGAAATTAAAGATGCAATATCACTGGTTATTCTTGAAGAAATGGAAAACATCCAAGCATGTCACTTACACATAATAGCATATCAAAATTAAAGCCTAAATGTACAAATTGCTTCTCCCATAACAATTGAAGACATCAAAATAGTTCTTCAAAGACTTTTAAAACCAATTTTGCAATTTTCATAATACAATATAGTGATATACCCACCAATTTAAGAATCAAATTGGTGCATAAACATACATTAGATGACTCAGTTTATGTAAAAAATCTCAGGTAAACAAATCCTCCAAAGTGAGGAGAATGGATCAATCACCATTGAATCTAATTATCTAAGAGTGATTTGACACTTGCTCTTTTACCTCCTTTAAGCTTGATCCAAAATCTCTACAAGATCAACTAAATGTCCAAAATTTCATGCAGTAGCATGATATAGAAATTATATGATTCAAGCACTAACTTTAGCATTTAAAAATTAAAATCAGAAAATATTAGAACCGCAAAAAATGTGCGAAAAAAACAGAAGAGAGCTCTTACCAGAACTTGGATTTGGCACGAACCTCATTGGTGGCCCAAAGCTTCATACGGTAGATCTTAGGGTGCTCTTCTTTCACCGTGGGAAGAGCCCTACCCACCACCTGGTACTGATGAAACTGCAAAAACACCAATTCCCCAAATTCAGTTCAAATTCAACACATTCAAAAGAAAAGGGTTAAAAAAGAAAAGTGAAATTGAAATGGGAATTAGAATTACGGACCCTGAAAGTAACCATCTTCAGCGCCGGAAGGAGAAGCTGATGGAGTAGCAGTGTTGAATCACGAACCGGCGCTTACGGAGTGCGAATTAGGTTTTAGCTATCAGCTATAAAACCCTAACTTCGATGGATCTCGGCCCCATTCAAAACCCGCTAGTTTGGCCCAATTAAAGGCCCAATATGTCACAATGGACCAGTTGGGCTTTGTTGGCTCCATATATTTTAGGGAGGAGGAGTTGGACTTTGCATCTTCCCCAATTTTTTAAATAAAAAAAAAAGATAGTTACTCCCTACACCAAAAAAAATAATTATTAAAAGAATTAACTAATAAAATTGTCCATAACTCTTTATTTCGCTGATAAAAATGCCCCTAAATTTTCATAACGACAAAAATGTTTCTATTTTTCTTAAAACGTGACAAAAGTTCTCATTTGTTACCTAACTATCATAACATTAGCTAGTAATAAATGGTTACTTTTGTCATTTATAAAAATTAGAGGACACTTTTATCGTTTCTAAAATTTAAGGATATTTTTGTCAACGAAATAAAAATTCATGCACAATTTTGATGGTTAACTCATTATTAAAAATAGGGTTGTTCGGGTGAAATTAGCCTACTTTTTAAACTTCAACTTGACACTAAGCCTAATAAGACCTCATAGGTTGCTCTTTCAAATCAAGTTTTAGAATGCCACACCTCAAGATCAATTATTGTTGGTGGAACAAGAGTGAACTTATAATGATTTTGTGGATAAATACAAAGAGTGTCGTTGTGAATTTAGGATTAGGATTGGAAGTTGTCCAATATATTAAAAAAGAAAAAAAGTTTTAGAGGTTGCTCTTTCAAATCAAGTTTTGGATTAGGTATTTTGTTTCTTCCTTACATGCCAAAAATTACGTTGTGTTTGTAACAATCATAATTAAAATCTTAATTATCCAAAAAGATACTTTAACTTGAAATATGCATAAAGACAAACATCATTTTGAAACAATTTCATTTTAATTTGACGTCCTTCAATCAATAATTAACAGCCGATTAATAAAGATTTACCAATTGAGACAATTAGCAAAGAGATTGTTCAACATTTTGAACATGGATTAATGGAGGTGGAGTAGAGGAACATTCCACACTTGATTGACAGCCAACGTCTGCAAAGTGGCAAAATTCAAATTATTAATTCTAAGAACCTTCCCACTGCCTACCTTCACTTCCTCCAACATACCTTAGAAAAATGCAAATGCAAATGCAAAATCTCATTGCACATACAAATATGTAGATGTGTGTATTATTTTTATACATCCAATCTTAGTCAATACAAACTCATCTAATCTGTCACCAAAAAAAAACTCATCTAATGTAGTATTAGAGTGTGAAACTCATCTCATCAAACAAACTTTTGACCAAAGGGTGGCTGGACATAAAAGTCTCATCTCAATCTTCGGATGTAAATCATGAGCACCTACAAATTAAAGAAATAAAAGTTAGCTATAACTGTATTATTCATTATTCTGTGATGTAAAATGGTGTATGTGAGATTATGTTTATGCAGGAATAGTTGAATATAAAGTCAAACGTTGTAGGCGAAAAAGGATTATTTTT
This sequence comes from Stylosanthes scabra, assembly GCA_036250425.1. Taxonomy (NCBI): domain Eukaryota; kingdom Viridiplantae; phylum Streptophyta; class Magnoliopsida; order Fabales; family Fabaceae; genus Stylosanthes; species Stylosanthes scabra. The sequence goes on from JASCZI010271996.1 coordinate 90,188, forward strand.
CCTTTGTCACTTGAATAGAATAACATAGTTGACCAATTCTTTCAAAGAATCCATGTGTTACTCTTTTTTTGTGTAAATAAATTTAGCAGTGTACCTAACATATTGACCATTGAATTGAATAATATATTGATGATGAGACATATGGAAAATAACCACAGTGCTTTTTGATCATGTCTTCAGACTTCAATCTAAATAATAATAACCAAGACTGACACCAGATTCCAAGGTTGCCACAAGCTGGTTTGCAAGATAATCCGGTGGTTCAGCCGCTGCAGCCGGAGAAGCCTCCGGCTTGTGGTGATGCTTTGACTTTGGTTCTTCTTCTCCATGACCCTTCTATGAAGGTTCCGAATTCTGGTCAAATCCCTTGATGTGAAATCAACCATAGATTTTTTCTCTTATGCTCAACATCATCATCTTTGTTCATTGAGTGTCTCAAATGGAGCTTCACCACTTCCTTGTGTGGCTTTGCTTCTAGAAAAGCCTCACCCTCATCATCACTATCACCATCATCTTTAGCTTCTTCCCAAAGTCATAAGCATCACATTCATCTTCACTGCAAGGATAAGACTTTAAAACCTATTTTCAACTAGAAATGTAGCTGATCCAACATGGGGGGCAAAAACCTGGATTTAAGATGCTCTTGGATTGGCTCGTATCTTCCTAATTAAGTAGTTCTCCAAACCAATGCCAGCATCCACTATTCTCATATGACCTGTTATTTCAATCTTGAGAACTTGCTCCAAAACATCTATGCTCTTCACACCATCATCCAATTCACATATTAAAGGTACCATGATCGCCCAGGTATCCACATGAGGAGCTTCCCCATGCTCAAGAGATTTGGTTAGAACTCCACAAGCTTCCTCAATCTTACCAACATTGCAGAAACCCTTTACTAGGCCATGAATAACAGCAAAATGCGGAGAAAGACCTTTAGACAGCATCTCCTCCATGTATCTATTTGCCTCATCAAGCATTCCCTTGTCACATAAACCACCAACCAAAGTTCGATACGAAACAACATTAGGCAAGCACCCATTGTTGTACATATCATCAATAACTTTACAGGCATCATGGGCACGTCCTTCCCTGCAGAAACCCATTATAACAGTATTATAATGAACTATGTCAGGGTTGCACCCTTTGACCTTCATCCTACAAAGAAGCTTGTAAGCTTCTCTGAGCTTCTTCTTCCTACACAAACTGTTCAACAGAGTAGTGTACGTCAAAGAGTCAGGAACAAACCCTTTGTTCAACATATCCTCCAACAAATCAACAGCTCCATTCACCTGACTCTTCCTACATAGCGCCTGCATCAGAATCCGGTAAGACTCGATATCAGGAACAATATCTCTCTTAAACATTTTGTTGAATAGGTGATAGGCAATGCTGATATCCCCATTCAAACAGAAAGCCCTCATGAGAATGTTGTAGGACTGAGTATTGGGCGACACACCGTGCCTATGAGCATCCCTGAAGAGATCGAATGCAGGCCGAACGAAGTTGCGGTGGGACACAAGAATCTCAAGAATGCGGTTTAGGTGTTTGGGCAAAGGCTTGCAACCGTATTGAAGCATAGTGTAGAAGGTTTTGAGGGCCTTATCGGGTAAATCAGCTTCGCCATAGACTCTGATCAAGTAGGAGAAGAGAGTAGGAGTGAGTGGGTAGGATTCGGATTTGAGGCGGCGAATTAGGTCATCAAGGAGGGAGAATTGCTTGGAGCGACCCAATTTGAGGATGAGAATGAGGTAGGTGGAGTAAGAATGGCGAAAGTTGGGTTGGCGGGAGGCGCATTCGAAGATTTCTTTGGCAAGAAGAGGGTCGGATTGGGAAGCTATGAGCTTCTGGACTCTAGATGGAGAGCCAATTGGGGAATTGGAGCCAGAAGAATAGAAAGATTGTTGGTTAGGGTTTTGTGAGAAATTGAAGGAGATGATGGGATGGGAAGAGAGGGTGGTGATTAGGGTTTTGGTGGAGCGAAGAATTGATCTGTGCAGAGCCAGTGAGATCATGGTGGTGACTCAAGGAGTTTAATTTGTTCCAGAATCCACAACCTCACTTTCAGGGTTTACTTGGTCTCTTTAGGTAACATGGAATTCTTCTCCATTGAGAATTCTCTGAAAATTCAGCAGCATTTCCAGATTTTCCACCTGATGACACAACCAAAAAGACAGTTCAAGCAACAGGGAGCAATTCGACAATGAACCACCATAGAAGTGCTAGAAATGAAAATTTTTCAAGTGGGGATGTGCACTTGAATTTTATTTGTAATAATCCTAATGGAAACAAACACAATCCACAAAATAAAGAAACAACAATCCTGGATATGCAATATCAGTTTTGAATGCACCTGTTCAGCTCTTCACTTTGTAACAATGCTTGATAAAAGATGTATGGCAAAACCTTCCATCTTCCATCACATAGGGCCTTAATATTTTTTTTTTTCTTTCTACTACTAATAATCCAGGTTCAGAAACGGAAGATGCATGCTTCATCTAGAGACTTACTTCCAAGGTTCTGAAAACCGGACCGGTCATCGAACTGCTCGAATTACTGGTTCACTGATTCATTGGTTCAACCGGTCCAACCGGGGTTCAACCGAAAAATCGTTTTATAATATAATAATATAAAAATAAAAATCTTCCATGAATTTCTTCCGACCGGGGCTAACCAATTTCTATGTTATTCTACTATTCATTTCTTTTCATGAATTGGAACTGAGATCTTTCACACATTAATATTGTTATTCCACTATTATGCTATTCTTTTTACATAAATTTTACTGACCTGATCATCTTTCAGCTAGTTTTCTCTGAAAAACTAGAATCCAAATTCTCTATGGTGTTGTAGCATGCCTCTTCCATATGTAATAAGTAAAAGATTAAACTAGTTTAAACCAAAACCAAATTCATAGCAACTTTATTGATCTAATATTTTATACTTGTGATTAAAAAGATCAATAACCCAGTTATGCAAATCCAATAACCTCCACTAACACACACATGGTGACATTAAAGCCAAAGTTTCAAAGTAGGGGAATACAATATGCAGAGATCTCTAACAAACAAGAGATGGGTATTAAGGTAATAACATTCAATTCATTTTCTCTTTCTTTGCTTCTTTCTTTCTTCCTTCCATAATTTGACATGTACATCAATTGTTTAAGGCAACCACTTTAGAACAATTGAGCAAACCAACATTGAACAAAGAGAGCCCAGATTTGCTAGAGCTATGAAATGAACCAAACCATCCCATAATAAAAGTAATACTAGCCAATAGGCCTCTTTTATAAGCACAAGGTTCCAATGAAATCAGCATACAAATAACAAAACAAAACATTACTTACCTACATCAAAGTACACCAAGACACATCTTTACACATATTACATCTACAAAGGTACAACACACCAATAACATAAGCCTATACTTCACACTTCACTTTCAAAGCATTAAAGTCATAATAACTGCCATGCATTGGAAATCAAAATGTAGAAATTGCCAAAACCTCTATTCCAAATTCTCTGTTCTTTGCCTCATTCTCAACATTGCCAATATGTAAATATATAACGTGTTTAACTCAACCGGGATAGCAGCATTACGTGTGCCATTATTGAAGGTAGGAGGATTAGCAGAACAAGCAACCAATTAAGCACTAATTATTGGTAAATAAAACTAAAATTCAGAAAAAAGAACTAACAACTAATTAACTAGCTTAGTAAGTATTAACTAGTTTGTAGCTAACAGAGGAGAGAAAAAAAAAAAAAAGAAAGAAAGAACACAGCATACAGCACAGCAACCAGTGAAGGAAGCAAGATACCTCGTTGAAGCAGGCAACCAGAACGGACGCGCCGACCTGGGAGGAGAAGGGACGGCGGAAACGCGGCGGCAGTGACGGCGAAGACGGTGGTTGGACGGGAAGGTTCTGAGTTATGAGGAGGCTAGGGTTCCTCGTTGCTTTGGGGGAGAATAGTGAGAGTTCGATGCTGAGTTGAGTGATTCCATTTTTTTTCCCTTTCTTTCCCTGAGAAACGACGTCGCATATAGATATTTTCAAAAACTGGCCGGATCCCGATCCGGTCCAACCGACCGGTTCTCCTCGAGTTCACCTATTCTTAAACAGTTTTACAATTTCTGGTTTATGTAATAAAACCAAACCGAAGTTATTGTCGGTTCACGGTCCGATCGGTTCAACCGGCCGATTCGGTCTGATTCTCAAATAAAAATTCACAATTTGTTTTTGCAATTAAATAAAATAAACTCAAGAAAAGAAATTTTCTTACCTTCGGACGAGCCGTCGAGCACACAATTTGAGAGAGGGCTGAGAGGAGCAAGGACAACGGCGGTGGTGGACGAGAAGGGAAGGACGGCGGCAACGATGGATCTTTCACGTGGAGCGAGCTAGCGACGCAACGGGATGAGAAGGTGGCATCTGGCGGCTTGAAAGGAGGCGTTGGAGGCTACAGTGGTGGGCAGCAGTGTTTCCTTTCGCTGTTTCCAATGTTTTAGGCCCAAAACGAAGACCATGACATTGATAAAAACTGGTCAGGTCTCGATTGATCTGACCACCCGATTTTGGTCGATTTAACGGTTTTCATATGATTTTTTTGAAGTTAGCATCGATTCCGAGTTCAACTGAACCACGCGTCTTCTTTTGTACACCAGGGTATACATTAGATAAAAGATTCAATGAATAATCCCTTAAATAGAGGCAATACATGTCTTCTTTTCCTTTTATGTTTTTGTTAATTCTTTTAAGTCCGATAGACCCAAATTAATCATTAGTTTTTTTCAAGTGCTTTTTTCAGAAGTATAATATGATCATATTACTTTCTACATGCATTTGCTAGGGGACATAGTTTGTGACAACTGGTCTTAATTCTTAAATTGGCAGACAAAAATTAATTTGACATTTCAGGCCCAAAGTTTGAATTAACTAGAGCCAATAACCGTAACTTATATATATATATATATATATATATATATATATATATATATATAT
>JASCZI010271997.1:3573-18118 GCA_036250425.1 Stylosanthes scabra
TGCTCGATCCCAGAGTCCCCCACCGCGACCTGACCAGGGCACCAGCTCCCCCCAATCAGAGGACGACCCCGACTATGTCTGAGACTTTTATATTATTATTTATCTGTATTTGTATTTTAGCATTGCTGTGATATTACTTTTAAGTGTGTATTTTCTTTTACTTCATATTTATGGTGAATTATTGAACTTTTCAGTTATTAAAAATACTTTATTTTATATCCAGGTTTGAGTAGATTAAAGTAAATTAGATTAATATGGATAATTTAAAAAAAAAAAAAAGGTTTCAGACAACGCCAGTTTTATCGACGGCTTAGCCGTCTATAATATTAGACCTAAAAATTTTTTCATTTGACCTTTGCCTACGACGGTAATATTTTATGACCAAAATTTGGCCAACGCAATATTACTGACGGTTTATCGGGGCCGTCGGTAATAATTACCAATGGAATTGTTACCCACACAATTTTACAGACCATTTGGCCATCGGTAATATTATTTACCAACAGCTCATCTGTAATATACGTGTTTGTTGTAGTGCATGTAGCATTCTTCTAATATGATATTATAGCCTATCCAATTTAATATCATTGGGCCACCCATACGTAAATATATTATTCTCGAGATAAATATATTATAAGTTTTATATCTCTTAAAAATAAAATTCCTAAAAAATTTATAAATGTAAAGCATTGTTCATCACTTTACCTAAACTAATTTTTTTAGATTAAATTAGGGTTCTACAATTTTAATTCTAGTGAGATGCTAAATAATATTTTAAACATTTGTGATATATTATACATTTCAAAACCTTTTAATTTTTTCCAAACAATAAATCTCGTGATGCAACAAAATCAAAATATTATTTAAAGTAGTTATTTCTGTATATAAAATCCTTCTAAACCAAACTCGATAGAACCTCTTAAAACTTTTATTAGCAATCTACCACATGTGCCTTTCTTAAATAATTAGTTTACCATCAATTCTAAAGCCGAGCCACTCGTTTTCAATCATTTTAAGCGGTTTGTTAAAATTAAAGTCCACCTCCATAAATCATGGGGTTGCCACCCACTTAAGTTAAAACTATGATTGGCTTGGATACCAACAAATCTCCTTTTAATTGCAATAGAATATTAAAATATGATAATATATATATATGGCCGAGTTTAATTTGGTAAAGTTATTTATTTTGGATATGTTTGTATTTATTTTAAAAAATCATAGGTTGTCTTAGTTTAGAGAATGAATTTCGAGAAGTCATAAGTGAAATGAATAATTTTGAGGAATGAAGCTTAATTAGTTGGATAGTTCTATGATTAAAAGGTTCTATCATGTATATGATGAAGAATTATACTATTTTTATTTTAAAAATTAATAAAAATAAAATAAAACTTTTTATATTATTGAAATTTAATCATTTATCAAAGAAAATTTTTATCTATTTATATTTTTTTTTTATCATAGTATGTATCTAATTAATTTGGGTGAATAATTTGCCTTTTTATTTTCAAAGAATATCGGAATAATTATTAACCATTAATCCAATACTGATAAGAGTTTTAAGCCAAAATAAAAAGTAAAAGAATTTTTTTTTTTTTTTTGAAAAAGAAGATCCCTCCGTCCAACTTATTCAACATTAATAATTGATTATTATTATTATTATTATTATTATTATTATTATTATTATTATTATTTAGTACCTTAGCTAGGTCAGTAGTCAGAACTCAGAACCATAAGTCATAATAATTGTGAAGGGAGGTAACTTGTTTATTTTGTGGTGTGCATGGCGACATATGGCAATATGGCATGTCTTCTATAACATTTAACATCAAATCATCGTTACACAGTCCCTATAGTTTAATAAGTAATCATCAGGAAATAAAAAAAATTGGTTCACAGTTGCTAACAAACTTATGATTTTATATAGGAATCTTTTCGGAAATAATCCAGAATTTAGATATTTACGTGTTTTTAATCATTAATTTTAATTATATATTATAATTAAAATTAATTAACATTAACTATTAAAAATATAGAATCACTTCATTTTTTATTATATTTAAAATACTTCTTTTATTATATATTTTGTGATGAAAAAATTACTTCGTATAGATGATAAGGTGAAAGTGACATTAGCAAGGCATAATAGAAAATAACATGATAATAAAGTTAGAGAAATGAGTTAACTAAAAAATAATAATGAAAATTTCTAAAACTAAAAAAAAAACATTGATAAAAAAAGTGAATTATAAAATAATTCAAAAGAAAGTTAAAATTTTAACAAAAATAATCAAACATTAACTGAAATAATTTTCGAAAACTGAAAATACATAGTTGAGTGTAGTTGACTAACATAAGTGATTAACTATGATGGAGAGTTAATTACCTGCTAAAATTGTTTAGCTAGCTAAGTATATTTTTATCATTGGAATTTTTCGTGAATCTTTTTTTCAACTTCTTTGGTAATTCAAAAATAAAAATGTGTTCTTATATAAGAAGTAACCAAAATATCCATTTTTTTTTTATCAAGATAAAGAAAAGAGTATAAAAGTTGATTATGCTTAGCTTGTGATCCGCGAAATCACATGCCATGATTCTGCTTGTTTATTCCTTCCATGGTGGGGAAGTAAATAGTAGGAAATGGTTGAGGGTTGAGATTCACATATATAGCTAGGGTTCAATAATGATAATCTCCATTGATTATTGAAGATGACATAACCAATTAATCTAAAAAAATGCAAATTAATGATAAATGGGACACGTTCACTTCCTAGTCCCTACCATTTATAGACTGATAATTCAAGTCACATAGCTCGTCAAATTAAATAATATTCGCCATAACATGTCCTTTCTATTTTTCCGATAAATTCTCCCTTTCATCCAAGCACTTGCACTTGTACTAAACTTTAGTTTGGATATAATCAATTTATATTTTTTTTTTCAAAACGTAATATAATCTTATAATAAAAGAGTATAAATTTTAGCGCAAAGTATTAATTTACGTAGGGTAGTATAGCTGGTTAATTGCACCAAAATTATACAATTTCGTAATTAAAAAAAAAAAAACAGAAAGAGTTTAATTTTTTTTTTTTACACCCTTTATGCATAAGATCAACAAAATCAAATTCTATATCTTTGAATATAAAAACTCTCATAATATATAATAAAATCACATCTTTTAAAAAAGAAACTGATAATATATAAAAGAATATGTAAATAATTATATTTTTAAAGAATATGTCGCCTTGGATTTTCCTTTGTGATGATATGGGTATTAATAAATGGAGAAGATGAATTAGATAGCATGGAAATAACAGGAACCAAGAAGCTAAGGGAAATTATTCAACTATGGATGTTGCGGACATGACACAACGATTTCATTGGTACTGTTTTTTCTTTAATTTGATGGCTATATCGAAAGAAGAGAACAATATTATTTAAAATGACATGATCGGGTAGGTGAGATGGGAAAAAGGATGCGGCAATTGGATTTATTTTTGTGATATTGAGATTTTATTTTTTTTTCTATACAATATTTTTTAATTCGATAGGTTAAGAATTAATCGACCATGGATCTGAATTCTATTTAAAAATTTATCATTGATTAATAAATTGCTGTATATATTAAACAAGTTTTCAATTCTCAACATTTAGATTAGTGGACTGAATACTAAATCAGCCTAAATTGATTAGACCTTATTTAATTAATTTGTTTCGGTAAGTGCATTGTATGTGCAACATGTAAATATATGTCCGTGTGAATCTTATTTCCATGTAAAAGTGCTTTCCTGCTTTTGAGTTATCTTTAACTCATCGTATAAATTATAATAAATAAATAAAACGGCAACAACAAACCTAGGATCGGAGGCTAGAAGTGTCTTCTTCACGGTTAAATGTTATTATTATTGCTGAAAATTTAGAGATAATTAATTTTATATAAAGTTGATCATTTAAATTTTTAAATAATAATTTAATTAAATATATCAATTATCTAATATTCTTAACAAATAATTTTATATGAAATTAATTATAGGTCTAAATATTCAGGGTTGTTATTTGCATTGTTAGGCTTTAGTAATGAACTAATAAAGTAATAATGATCTAATTAAATCCTGGCCACTAGAAAGCAGTGGCTAGGAATTTATCCACTAATCATGGTAAAGTAATTTCTTTACTCAACAATTAGGGCACATATCTCGCTACATTGAAGGCCAGTCTATGAACTTGCATGAAATAATTATCCTAATAACATTTGGTCTCCTTAATTGAAATTCAGCTCATGATACAATATTTTTCCTTCATAAATAAGTTATTTGGATTCAAATTGGATCTGTAAGACTGTAATGGACAAAAAAAAAAAAAAAAAAAAAAACTCTGTAATTCGTTCCAAAATATGATACTTCAACTCTATAGATAAAAGTGGCAGGTATATATGTTGCTCTTTTAATCACGTGTATCTGATCTGATTGAGTTAAGTTAAATTGGCCTCTTATCCAAAGTTAAATAGATTAGTTGGTGGTTAAGCTCTTGTATAATAAAAAGATGGTGATCACTTCCTGTAGGAGCAATTCACTATTAAAAAAAAAATTGATCTTTTTTTTTTTTTTGGATAGGACCATTGATCATTTGATCTATTGAACTCATAAAAGTAGATGTACAATTTAATTGGCATGAAATATGAATATAAATTCTGAAAAAAAAAAATGATTTGATTTATTATCAGGTTGAAGTTTTTATTAGGCATTAATACCAAATTAAATACTTTTTATATTAATAGTACAAATAATAATTATTTAAAAGAATGAACATGACAAAATAATTTTGTAAGAAAAAAATTATACTATAAAAAGAGTTTATTCTTTTCACATTGATTTATTATGATGATGAATATTTAAAGACAAAGAACATAAAAAATTATTAATAAAATAATAATAAATTAAATATTTAACTAATTAGTAATTATCTTTAAAAATAAATAAATAAATAATAAGTAATATGAATTAAAGATGTGGACAAGAGGATAATATCCAACCCACTCACATATATATGATACAATATTTTCAGTTTTTCACCATGATTTTCACCTTGAAGGCAGTCAACAAACGAGAGCTGAGAATCAGAGAATGGTCGCAAAAGAAAAAAGAAAAACAACAAAACAGGAACAACTGAAAGCGGTGTGACAGAAACAAGAATCACGCAAATCTCGAGATGGAGTGACACGTGGCGATATTTGAGGAGAAGAGATCCGATACGGACACGTGTATGGTCAAAGAGCAACCATATCGATAAGGGGTAATGGGGAAATGGGATCCGTACACAACTCCCAATCAATGCGCTTTAGATTTTTTCATGCTTTGTACGTTTTTGTCGGGGAGTGCAGCAGCCACTCCACATGTCCCACGATGCCACGTGTACCTTCACTCCTCACTCCTCACGTGACTGCCCTCACTCCACCTGGTAACTACTAACCACAACCAACTCTACCGTGCGCAACGCTTTGACGCTTTCAAAGTCGTTTTATAAATAAATTAATTTATAATATTATTATTTGTACGCTAAAATTTAATTATTAAATATATATATATTATTTAAATTATTTTTTAATTTATATTTTATATTTAACATATATTTTTATACTTAATATATACCTAATATATTTGAGAATATAGACACCAAAAAAATATACCTAATATATTTTCCTTAATTTAATATGGATAAAATTTTGTCTTATCTTACTTACTCTTTATAGTTTTGCGTCAATTTTAATTTTGTGTCTATTATTTGTAACAATTGTATCTTATTTCCGTATGTTTTATTTTATTATATTTTAATTTTTTTTTTTAAATTTCCATAAAAAGTTATTTCCCCAATTCCCCTGTTATTATCTTTTAGATAACGATGTAACGACAATTGTGGTCATCTTAATGGTAGTTTTAGTTATTTTATAGTGAAAAGAAAAAGAAATAAATAATAATAGAGGAAAAAATATTTCGAGAAGAAAATATCAAGTACAATTATTAATCTTTTCCTATACAATTCTAATACTTTTTTTTTTTTTTGTGATTTAGTACTTCTCCTGTCTCCTATTATGGTCACAAATCTCCTATGCAAAATTTATGATAATTGATAACCACTATAACTAAGTACGTGGTAGTCCAACTGCCGCTATCATATTTATATGTAATAAATACAATAAAATATATTCACAAATTTCTTAAACTAAATTGTAAAAATTTTATCAATACGAGTTAATACAGATGAATGAGAGCAGATGTTACTTAATTATTTTTTTTGGATTCAATTTTTTCTAAAGAATAAGAATGAAACTTATTTATTTGGGAGAATTGTTTAAGACCTCAAAGTGATGAGTCGAGTTAGTTCATGAACTAGCTCAAGCTTGATTCGTTAATAACTCTATACGTTAAGCTTGTGAGCTGATAAATCGAACTCGAGTCTAAATTTGAACTCAAAAATACACGTCATTTTAAATTAAATCAAATATTTATATTTAAGATTTCATGTAAAAAAAAAAAAAATATATATATATATAAGCTGGGATGGTTTCAAGGGTACCCGAGCCCATAAAATTTATGAACAATGCATATTATATAATAATAACTTGAGAAATAAGTTATAATAATTATATTTAATCATATACATAGAACATAAATTTTTGAAAATGTGTAATAATATTTGAATATTATAAATATATAATTATAAATTTTATTTATATGAAATTATAAATGTTAAATTAAATAAAATAATTTCAAATTATAAGTATCCATCATTAATTTGTTATTCTTGAATCGTTCAATCTTAATTCTATGTCCAATCTGTCCTGATTACAATGTATAATTAAGTATTTATATACATTTTTATATTGACAATATATTGGTAATTCCGTAATTGGGTTATTGTTTGTTACTACTATGAAAGACTAAAACCTAATAAAATCCAAAATGGACCACTAACCAAATTAGGGCATCAAGTTAAATGCATCCATAAATGCGTATATATGAGGTGTAAATATAATAAATCAACATAAGCAGGTAGTAGGATCTTGCATGTATTTGTTTTCTTTCTTTCTTTCTTTCCTGTTCTCTTTCTTAAACAAAGTGTTCGACTTCGAATATTATTAATGTTAAACTACCCTTTTGGTTCTTGTTGCAAAATAAATAAATAAATGAATAGTATTAGATAATTAATAAAATATCAATCACCAATAAGTTAATAAAAAATATAATATATAAAAATTACACGTAAATTAATCATCTTATTAAAGAAAAATTAATTATTCAAAAAGAATAAAAGTTTAATAAAAAATACTAAGGAGCCACCATATAATGACCAATAAGAAGCCAATATATATATAGATGAGTTGCGAATGATAATTCATATATTATGTAGATGATATTTTTATTTTGTTTGGATAATAACTTTTTTTAATTTCGGATGATAATTTTTATAATTTTGAATAATAACTTAATTATTAACTTCCTAGTGGCTCTCTAATATTGATTTCATAGCATTATTCTAAATTAATAGATCAGATTAATTATTCAAAATATAAAAAGTTAATAATTATATAAGATAATAAAAATAGAACACCTAAAATAGTAAAAAATAATCATCAAAATAATAAATAATAAAAAATTAGCTGCTGTTGTTTGAAAAACTATTAGTTATCATAGTTTCTAAATCAATGCACAACAATTAATTTGATAACAAATTTTATTATGCATTACAATATTTTTTATATAAACTGAAAGTTACCTGGTATGATACTGATCCTAGAATCACAAAGAAGATAAATATTAGCCCATACATACCCTCTGTGAAATTTCCTAATCTCAATCAAAGACGATATTTTTTACTAAATCTAGGGTTAGTATATCGCGGTGAGCAAGATGGGTTTATTAGTACTTAAACTGATATGCCCCGTCTGATTGTGCTTTGTTAAATAACATTTTCTAACTTTTTTCCTTTCAAAAAAGAAAAAACTTGTTTATTTGTGATCGATTTTCCAAAAAACCAGAAATAAATATAGAAAGTTGTTTCTCTTAATTTTCTTATCCCGCATATATTGAATGTTATTTCTCTTTGAAAAACTTGGCAACGGAGAGGAAATTCTCACTTAAAACTGAAATTTAATATTAGTCCAAATTTTATTGATTCACTGCTCTATTTTCTAGCACTACAAGTTGAAAATTAATCCACGCGAGTCTAACTTCTATTTAAAAGTATATAATTAGCTAATAATTTACTAATTCAAATTTTTAGTACTTGCTTTAATAAATTAATGAGCTAATCATTATATTTTTTATTTATAATTTTTTTATCTTATTTTTTTTATAATTATCATCTTATATCTCACAAATAATTAATTATTAGATGAATTATGTATTATTTTTTATGTAAGTAACATGCCAAATAATAATAATAATAATAATGATGGATAAGTCTAGAATAAGGTAGAAGGTGGAAGATGGGAGGGGAATGAATGGGGATGATGACAAAGACAGAGACAAAGAAATGAAAGCAAGGCATTATTATTTGTATGTGGCATGATCATAGAAGATGCAATAAAGTAATATAGAGGGATCAACGGCGGTTGAAGGTGGCCAAGTGTACCGTTCTCATCATCAGAATGTGTGTCAGAGATTGAATGAAGGCACCACCACCACACCACACCACACCACCATCCACCATTTAGTACTATGTTTGTGTGTCATGTCCTTTTATTATTATTTGCTCCTTAAAGTGTGGCATTGCCTCCTCAGCTCCATTGTTAACATAGCTTAGCTTCTTCATTCACATGGCTATGGCCCCCCCTCTTTAATTTTTTCTCCCTTTGTACTCTTCTTCATATTGAATTATTATTGTGTTGATTGATTCTCCTCCTAATGTATGTTACTAGCTAACCCCTCAAGAAATATTCTCAATATCCTTAAATGGGTTATGGGGTTTATGTCTATCTTCCACGTTTGCCCCAAAGTAACCCATGCTGCCAATATTCTGCTTCTTTTGTGTGTGACAGCAATGATCAATCATCAACTAAAGAGAGATGTCTAACATTATTGGAATAAAGCCACATTAACTCACCAGATATGGAGATAAGGAATTTAACCTATGAAACTATATATATATAAAGTTATTAGCTCACTAGCTCTATATATTTATAGAAAAAGTTTTTAGAGCAATTATTATTTGGCTAGTATTTATCGTTTTATAAATACAAGAAAAATATTTTTTTAAAATAAGAATATTTGAAATTTAAGAAAAAGAAAAGTGTTTGAAATGAAATGAAACGAGAGAAACTGTTTTTTGAGTGGATTTGTTTAGCAATATGTTATTATAGATAATATTAATTAAAATTAAATCCGTGAAGTATTAGTCATCAACTTGCTTAAATTGGGGATATCTTGAAGAAAAAAAAAAAAAATAATCAAAATTGACTGTCATCATAGTATTACAGTTATTCTAAGTAAATATAATTGTTAATCCGAGGATATATATGTGTTATATTAAGTAATTTCATCGAAAATATCTATCAACTTTATATTGTTTTTTACATCAAAACATATATATTAATATGTAACTAGTTCTTTATGATTATACTGATATGCTCTTTGCACAAATTTAAGATACGTTTAGTTTGTATTATTTTTATTTTTAAAATTTCAAAACACTCTTGGCTTTTTTCTTTTTTTGGGCTACATGCATGCATGAGCTTTTTTATATTATTCTGAATGAACCTAGACATACACATCTACATGCATGCATGATCCGTCACCATTATTATTAATAAGCTAATTCCATGAAACAATATTGACATTATTAACATTATATATTTTTTTTGACAAGAATTATTAACATTATATTAATTACATCAAGCATTATTGAAACTCTTTGTTATCTCCATTATTTGATTAATTTATCACAAGAGTAAGCATTATTGTATAGTACAAATAATCAATGATTCACGAGAGTGAAATAAACAATAATAATGGAATTGGATCATGACTATCATAATTTTTTTTTAAAAATTATGGAATGGGATTTGTATGATGTGGAGGAAACTCTAATTTCTACAATTGGAAAAGTAGTTATCAAAAATTTCAAAGGACTTTCCGTGTGCTTGTCAAATTAATTAAAATCAACTACCCCCAAAAGATGTTATTAAGAATTTATGCGGTGGAAACAATATGAAGAAGCAGCAGTTCTTGTTGTATATGTATATGGCTATGCTCCAAATAAAATATCATTGTCATGGCATGCATTTGGGATAATAATAATATCAAAAAATAATGGTTTCTTTATTTTATTTTTTATTTTTTCTTGGTTAGTCAAGTGGCTTGTGAGTATGACATGCTACGATACAAGGAGGATAGAAAATGTATGTGGTCCAATGATACTAAATTGGAATAAAATAAAAAAGTTTTGTCCCAGCATTTGTGTGAAATCAACATCACTCTCTCGACATTAGCTAATAAAAGTCGTCTCATAAGTAATTTTATTAAGTAAATAAAGTAAGTGAACAGTGCACTACTTCTTTTCTTCAATTTAAAAGTAAAAAAAAAATTATTCACAAATTTTTGACTTCTCGCATCATTTTTAATAATAAAAAATTAATAATTCTGAATAAGTGATTTTGGCTAATCAAATTTAACTAAGTCATTTATTTTTATGCTAAATAAAAGATTATTTTGATGTCAAATAAAACTTTATTTATGTGAATTTTTTATATTATTTCACCCGAAATAATATTCTATTTAAAAAAAAATAAATCACTTAATTAAACTTGGTTGATAATTTTTTTTAATAAATTAATAACATGCACCTTTAAAGTTTATATTCTTCACACGTCTAAGGGAAATAAAATAAGTAATAAGTACTTATTAAACTATATTATATTGTTCTTAAAATGTACATAGTTATTAAAAGTTAGAATATGTATGTATATAGAAATTTTTAATTTTGTTAACAAATATTTTTTATCAGAGAAGTGCTCAGGGCCAATAAATTTATTTTGGCCCACATGGCCACACATATACTTTAATAGTGTATTAGAGTGTCTTTTTTTTTTTTTTTTAACATGAAGGAATAAAAATATACTAAATGGTTAAATATTAGCTAACAAATATTAATTATGCTAATAATATAACAATTTTCTTTTATTATTAGTATAAAAGAATATAATTATACTAAGTCATGTATTAACATTAACATAATATTATATATAGTGATAGTGGTCAAGATTATCTTATACTTTAGTCTTTAGCTATTTCTTTCACGGTTTAAATTACAAAAATAAATTTTAAATGAGCTACTAGATACTTAGATACTTTATATTAATTTGTAAAAGATGAAAGGAATCCCCATATAACTATGAAAGGGTATAAAATGCATTCTTTAATAGAGCAATTATGTTTAGACATGCTTGCAATACATCAATGATTCAACAAATGGCATTGTTTTTTTAAACCAAAGTATGATTAATTTATTTTATTTTTAATTTGTTTCACGATTTTCCATGCTTGCAATATATGCCCTTACATGTTTTTCTTTTATTAATCATGATTTGAATTTTTATTAACCATAAGCCTATATATACCCCTTGAGTTTCATGTTCATATCGATGGTTCAACAAATTGCAATTTTTTTTTCATGAGAATGAAAATTGTGCATGGCACTCCAAACTCTTTTTCTTTTTTTTTTTTAACGATATAACACTTCTTGCTCATAAATTAAAACAAACTCCCAATTAACTCATGATGATGAGCAATGATAGATTATTCCAATCCAAGCACTATATATATTAAAAATGGGTAATATTATAATGGGTAATGTTATTTGAACAAATGATTTTGGCCAACCAAGTGCAATCAAGTGGTTTATTTTTATGCTAAATAGAATATTATTTCGATGTCAAATAGTATAAAAAAGTGCACCTAAATAAAGTTCTATTTGACACCGAAATTATATTCTATTTAGCATAGAAATAAATCACTTGGTTGCACTTGGTTAATAAAAATCACTTGTTCACCTAGAATTATTGTATTATAATCAACCACCATTAGTATAAATTATATATGAGAATATAAATTATATATTTAAAATTAGTTAAATAATATATGTATAATGATTAATTTTAATAATTAATTTTGATGTAAAAATAATATTATTAATTAAAAATGTTAAATGCAAATAAGTTTTTAATAAGATAAAAGTTGTTATTAAACCAATTAAACAACAGAATGAGTGACTTTCTTTGTGGAAAGTAATAATAATATCAATATACATAAGGAATTATGAGTGTGAGAGAATAGATTTTTTACCTACGAGTAAAAGCATATATTCTTGATTTTGATGTGTAATATATATTGAGTTTATAATTGAAATAAACAGTGGCATTGTGAATGCTTAGATTGAGAAATTTGATTGCGATTAGGCACTAAAGTTTAGTGCTTCTCTAAGATTGGTTAGTCTCATTATTTTTGTTTTATTTGTTTTAGAGGATCTTTTTGACTTGGTAAAGAAATATAATTACTTTACCTCTTGGAATAATTATGATGTTTAATTCTACATATACCTAAGATTTTACAAGCAACAATACATAATTATAAAAAACTTTTTTTTATATATTATCAATGAATTAAAAGTATTCTTCCTTATGAGGTTAATTAAGATGAAACACTACCATGAAAATTAAAATATGGTCGGAGTTTTTGTGAATTCAGATGCTTATGTACTAGGAAATCATGAATTTTTTCTTTGATTAGTAGTTGTATGGTTTTCATTTAATTTTCATCGTTTGATTTCAGTTTAGAAATGATCTTCATATGTGAAAAATATCATATAGAAGGTGGGAATTTGATTATGATATTATTGAAGTATATTCCAACTCCAACTGCCGATGAGCATCCAGTTGTTTGGATACTCATATTTTCATGATTTTTTTTCAAAAAGAAAATGAAAAAGAAAATCAATCGTACAAAGCATGAGTTTTATAAGATAAAATATGATTTATCTTTCTAATGTTCAAAAATTTTTAAAAATACTCCTAACATTTAATTTGATTTAATTTTATTCCTAATATTTTCGATTGGTTTTAATTTTATCCCTAATTATTTATAATGTTACTCTTAATATTTTTAATTTGTCAATAATTATGAATAAAATTGAAACCAATCAAAAATATTAAAAATAAAATTGAAACAAATTAAACATTAAATATATTTTTAAAACTTTTCATAATTATTGGGATATAAATCATATTTTATCCTTTTATATATTTACATAGATGTACTAAAATCTTTAGTTTTTTTATTTGAAAAGTTTCATTAAGGAACAATAACATAGTTAGAATTATAATTGTGGTTATGGCCTTATGGGCTATGTCAAACCCAAACAACGTAACCCAAAACCAAAATCACGTTACTACTATTTAAAAAAAAATTGGTTTAACCTAATCTAATCTGATTTTTTTTTTTTGGTGACTAATCTAATCTGATTTAATTGAACATTTGTTGATAGCTTATTTTTTTTATAATTTATTAACCTAAGCTAAATATTTTTAAATTTTTTTAAAAAATGTGACTAGGGTTGTCGATCATGCGTATTCCTTTCTTTAGGAGATTAATTGAATTGATATGTGGTGATGTCTCTGTCTAAATAAAATTAAACCGAAATAGAGAAAGAAAAAAGAAAGAAAAATAAAAAGGACGGTGGGTAAGTAGAGAAACGATAAGAACAATATGGTGAGGGGCAAAAATGACCACTCACATGAAAGTCAAGTAATGGATTAGATGGCCATCAAGTCCGAGACGATATTGATGTGAGCCAAAACTCATTAAATAAATACCCATTTAATTACACTATTATCACCTTAGATAGAGACAATTTTTAAAGTTAACATTCTATTTCTTTTTTAGATTTTTATTTTATAAAGACTTCGAATATTATATTATAACTTATTCATTTTAAAGTTTAATTGATTATATAGATGTACTTATATAACTCATTCTTGAAAAAAAAAAAAAAATATTCAATTAAGCCGTCCAATCATATTCATATATTTATGTAATTTTTTAAATAATATATTTAAAAATTATTATTTTTTATGTGATGATATATTTTTATATAAAACTCTTTTATAATATAAAAATTACATTCTTAATAAATACAAAAACATGTTAAAAAATAAATAATATATAATAATTAATCTTTTGGGTATACATAAACTCTTTAAATTTTTTTTATTATATATATCATACATAAATCCTTATTTTGTATTTGTTAGAGTGTTATCTACTAAGTCATGATTGTAAACACATTAAAATATCCCTTTTGTTATTGTAAACTCTTAAAAGATATTTAAATATTAAATGGTTTATAAACTAAATTAAAAACAATTTGTCCTAATAAAGAAAGTTAAAATATATATCAAGTATTCAACATATATACATCATCACAATATATCTTTTAGCTGTAGATTCAATATCAATAGATCATCATGCAAGAAAATGGCTCATCATCGGTTCTGATT
>JASCZI010271997.1:21762-35240 GCA_036250425.1 Stylosanthes scabra
ATTACTATTATTATTGTTATTGTTATAACTCCAGCATGTGTTTAAATTACGTGCTTGTTATTGTTGTCACTTATTTTTCCCCCCCTTCCATTTTACTAATCTCATTTGATGTATGTCTAATATGTAGGAACCAAGTTCTATGGCTCCTGTAATGCAAATTATTAATGTTATATACATCTTGCTTGAACTGTTGGTTCTGCTCTTTATGTTCACTTGATTTCCAATTTTTTTTGGCTTCTGCTCCTAGGTGAGATTTATTTTTCGTCACGTTTTCTTTGAAGCATGTAGGACCCTAGGTAAGTAGAGACCTTCATTACATGTTTGATCAAATTTCCTTTCTTTTTGTTTTTAATAAATATGTTAATGTTCTGCTGTGTCATGTGTGTATAATCTTAATCTTATACTGAAGATTATGTTATTTTATTTTATTCAGATAGTGGATAGTTATCCTTTAAAATTAAAAATTAAAGAAAAGTACACATATGGGTATAGTTGCATCATGTTTATGGTATGCTGGAAGTAATAAACAATTATGCAAATCCTAGAATTGTAAATATTTTGATGGTGAGGAACAGGGTTGGGATGAAAATAGTTAAGAAGCTGATGCCAGATGTCATGAACCTAGGGAATGAGGAGATGAAGGGCTGAGATTTAGTTTTGACTATATAAGAGAAATGACTATGAGTGTGACTGTAGCGACTGGGTCCTCATCCTCATCTCGGTGGTAATCCATCTTGATACGAAAGACAATAACTTTTTGTAGTTTTCCCCTTTAGAGTTTTGTCTATTTGCCAAAGGATTTCTATAGCCTTATGTAGAGTGATGTAACACTTTGATCCCCGTTGAGTATTTAGCTATTCTTTTTCTTGTTTTAGGGGAAAAAGATTATTCTATAAAAGGGTTATCACTATAATCCTTAGGTTTATAGGATTAACATGAACAAGTAATAAAGGTTTTGAACGAGTCAATGTGTGTGTGTGTGTGTGTGTGAGATTTAGGGTGCGATGTATTTGGTAGATTGAAAAAGTTGAATTATTAGCAACATTGAATGGTCATTGTAATTTTGCATGAATAGTTAGGTTGAAAAATAAGGCCATATCGCAATCGTAGGGTCTATCATATTGAAATGGACTTTGGGGGGCACAATTCACATACAAATATATATATATATGTTCTTGGATTGTTGTTTGTGTTGGCAGTTGTGAGGAAGAAACAAAATCATCATCTTTAATTGATATGAAAGGATTCAGCTTTCTTTCTTTCTTTCTTTCTTTTCTTTCTTTGTTGCCCCCAGTGTGCCCCTTCTAATTTGAAGACACAGGGTCCTTATGTGCATTTAGTTCTGTTTGTCTTTTATGCCGTCAAACGTTGTTCAATAATTATATGCCTATTTTATCTAAGATTCTATTTTTCATCCTATTATTTCACAATTTTTATGAAATGATTAATTATGTGTTTCAGGGTGGTAGTGGTATTGCTTCTTATAGGAAGAAATAAAATTGTGTTATATTTCATTCCCTAGGTCACAATTTATGATTTCTATTTTGACAAAATTTGATAATTTGTGCATATTAACATATTGACGGTGAAACAGGAAAGAAAAAGAATTGAGATTGTGAAATTGTAATATGGTCCACTAAAGTTAGATTGACTAGGAAAATGAGCTTCATATAGCTGGGTGATCTGTGTAAGGCATATACATCTATTTAGGAGAGGCCTTACCTTAGTGATGACCAAGTGATTAGCATAGGAAGGATGGTAGAAATTAGAAAACTCTATTAATTTACCATCAATAGAATCATTTGGTATTGGATGTTAGACGTCCTCCGTATTTGTTTTTAGTTTTCACATTTCGTAAAGTTTATCCTGTATATTAAAATTAGTAATAATTGAGTGTGTAATTTAATTTATTTTTAATGTGTATTTTATGTTTATATATATATATATGATTGATTTTAATGCGAAAACATGTAAAAATTATTTTTCATAAAAGTTTGAACTTTTAATTTCTATTTTAAAAGAAAATAATAACAATTTTAAAAGGGTAATGTTTTTTTTTATAACATATTGAAATTTAATTATTTAATGTATTATTCAAAATTTTCATTTGAAAAGAGTTTTAAAATTTTGATTGTAGTATTAAACTTAATTGAAAAGGTAAAAAACACAAGTATATCATGTGTTTGGTTAAAATAAATTGTGTGTTTGTATTTATAGTTTTTAAAACTTATAAGTGTTTTTAAAGAATTAAATAATAAATTTAGTTTGTGTTTATTAAAATTAAAAATTTAATGTAATTTTGCATTTTTACTAAATTTTAAAAGTTATTATATTAAATATAATTATTGTTGTTTGTGTTTATTGAAAATTATTTTTTGTTTGATTAAACATAAGTATTTTTGCTCCTTGAAGGTTATTTTCAAAATATCCGTTTTGATAAGTGATTTTTAGTAAGTAAAAATGTTACCTATTTATAATCACTATATATATATATATTTTGGGTACACAAATAATCACTATATTAATATATAACCAGATTGGAATTTCGTTTGCATTTGGGTTCCTACGGTGTTAGTTTTCATTATATAGATCTTTTTGGAACGAGGAATACAAAGTCTCTGTTTATCTTGTAAGAACTTAATTCTTTATTAGGATTATCTGGGAAAACTGATTGTTCCAAATAAAATTACTCGATCAAGAAAATTTCTGAAATTTTCTTTACAATTAGTATATAGCTAATTTTGCGGCACTTTTTTTCTTTTCTTTTGTTTAGAGAAAGAGAAAAAAGACAAGTTTAAGATTTTTGTCGGTTAAAAATAAATTATCAATTCTCTAATGGTGAATCATTATTCTAATCATATATATGATGATGTTTTAAGGCACATATATATACTAGTGTATGGTTCACTTACTACTTTATTATATATATAAATATAGGTAAAAATAATCAAAGTTGAATTTCATGAAATGTCAAGTAGTTTATACTTTAATTAAAAGATTTTAGATTTAAACTACATAATGAAAAATATTTGACGGGAATAGTATTTTAAATTTCTAACTATGATCAACTACACTACTAAATAATTAAAGTTTATATTGCTTTTTAGCCGTTGATCTTAATCATATATTTATTTTATAATTAAAATCAATCAAGATCAACGGTTAAAAAATAATGAATACGATATGTCTCATTTTTTAAAGTCGGATAATTTTCCATTATTATTATTATTATTACTATCGGTAACAGTCCTTTAGGTTAAGGGCACTTAACGAAAAGAAATGGCAAAGATGCAGTTATATTGTACGGAAGTCACTATCAAAGTACCCTAGAGGTTCCTTCCTAAGCTTGGTAGCATCCCCCAACTTGACGGAAGACTGTTGGTTTTGTGCCAACACCTTTCTCCTTTCATTCTTAATTTTTCTTTTTATTTTTTATTTTAAATGGATTATTAAATCAACAGACAAGATCACGAATTTTGTGGTAGAAATTTGGAGATAAGATGCTGATTGAATTGACTATTAAACCACTACAGATATCTCCTACACACTTTTTCCTTTTTTCATATATGAAATTTATATTCATAGCATAAATTATCTTTTTAGTGTGTTTTTGGCGCTATCCCAAAAGACAGAATCTTAGGAGGAGGAATAGATGTATAGACTATAGAGTGTAACCATTCTCTATGGCTTGGATTTATATGCCTTCCTACTTTATAATTTTAATCATATCACTCTCTTGGGTTTTCTTTAGAGCTAATATTATGATTAAATAAAGAACATATAAAAAAGGTTTACTACCATAAAACAAAAAATATTGCCATATTTTTGGACACGACCATATTGCCATTTAATGATGTGAATAAATTCCTTATGGTTATGGATACTGCACTTGTTTAGTGGACTTTGATATGATTTTATGTCTTCCGTTTGAGACAAGAATAGCTTAGGAATGAAGAATGTATTACTCACAAGATTGTTAAAAGCTTCTGATACTTTTTTTTTTTTTTTTTTTTTTTAGGTCTTAAAAAGCTTCTTATACTTGTTTCTGGGTAACAGAGAAATACTCAATTACTCATTCAGTCATTCACCTTTTCTTTTTGTTTCTTTCTTTTTTGGGCCGTATCTTTTTGTTGTGCATTCCCATTTTACCTCCCCCTTCTCTTGTTGTTTTTAGGCCTAACTTTTCAGATATTGGGCCTTGGGCTACTTGAGGCCTCAAAATACTCCTCATTCAGAAGGTAAAAAAAAATGTTAACCGAATAAAAACACACATTATAGAAGAGTTGAAATGCAAATGAGCCAATACCCCAGTAGTAGATCCGTTAGCCTCTCCAAGACCCCCCAAAAAAAAAAAAGATCCGTCAGGCTCTTAAAATGCTGCACAGGAATTCAAACTCCATGAAGGGAATAATGTCACAGTACCTAAAATTAAGGATTGTTTAACCCATGACAAAAGAAAAAAAAAAGTGTTTGTATTCTCATAAGAATTCATGATTACGCATGGCTTTGATATCCAGTAAAAATACCATCTTTGCATAGCATTTCAACAATTAGGGAGCGTTTATTTTTAGAGACTGGAATTGAAATCAGAGACTAAGATTTATTATTGTGTTTAGTTGGTAGAGAATGGAACTAAAATTTCAATTTCTATTTTCAAAATTCTAATATTTTCAATACCTCCAGAAAATGAGAACTGAGGGTGCGTTATTGAGACTGAGAGATTAAGACTGAATTAAGTTTGTTATAGTGTTTGGTTTAAAATTTATTAAGAGACTGAGATTGAGATATAGAGATTAAATTAAGTTGATGGAGGAAGGACAAAGGTTAGTATTCGAAATTTTAATGTTGAATGAGGGTATTTGAGTAAAAAAATATTTTTAGAGTTTCAGTCCCAGTTTTCAGTCCCCTAGTCCCCACTATTTCGAGGTATTGAAAATATTGAAATTCTAGGAATTGAGACTGAAATTTTAGTTCCAGTCTCTGTCAATTAAAGTTTCAGTCTCCGAGTCTTAGTTCCAGTCTCCAGAAACAAACGCTACCTAAAGGACTAGAATTTTTGAGGACTGAAGGGACTGGAATTTTTTGGAAATAGAGACTGAATTTTTTTTACTCAAATATTTTTACTCAACATTAAAGTTTCCAATACTAACCTTTGTTTCTTTTGTTCCCTTTTCACTGACTTAATTTAATCTCTATTTTTTAGTGTCAATTTTTTTGTAAATTTTAAACTAAACATATCTCAATCTTTATCTCCAAATCTTTCGATTTTTGTCTCATAGTTTCTGTCTTTTTACCAAACGCAGTCGTAGCGTGTTACTCTTTACCTTGTTCCTCAAGAATAGACAGCTAAAAAGTAGGCAATATTATAACTAAAATGTTTAAAAAAAGGCCGGGGCAAGAAGTTGTAAACATAACCAATATTGAAACAAAGAGAAAGACATGAACAAAGTCATGAAGGTGGTTTGTGTTTGTAAGTGCTTTTAATAAAGCATGCAAAATTTTGTAGTTTCTCTAAAGCAATAAACACTTTGAATAATCAAAGGTAAAAAGAGGGCCATGGTCACCTGAAGATGAAGAAGATGCCTCACTCAAGAGCTACCTTGAGAAACATGCCACTGAATAAATAATCCTGGATTTAATTTGAAAAAAAATTAGGAATTGGGATGAATCTTAATAACAATTAAAGACCTCTTCTAATTAGTTAGTATAATTGATTTTGTGTGTTATCGTAATAAAGGTCAATGGTTGCATAATAAAAAAAAAAAAAAAGAGTCAAAAGGTGACATAATTCCTCGTCCAACAACTCTAACATCGTACTCGTAGATCATAGGTCCAAGGTAAATGATGAAGATGGCTACAACTTGGATCCTTATTTTCAGTTGAAAATAGAAAATACATACAGAATCTCTCTCTACTATCCTAATAAAACATTCTTAACTAAACCCATTTGATAATAATAATAAAACACCACTGAATATTCTATATAGCTACTAGCAGGATTCGAAGTTTTAGGTTCCATTCCAATTGCTTTACGTAATTAAACTCCTTTTTTTTTTTTTATTATAGCTAATTAAGACTACTATTTTATATGGATCTTAACTTATCCTTAATCAAGATGACGAATCAAAAAAGTCGGCGATAACTAGGCATGCATGCATGCATTTCTCACCAATTTCATCATTTTATTCACTAACTTATTACAACCATTTCCGCCTCCGGTTTTGCTCTTTTCTTGACATCTTTTCTAATAAAAAAACCAGGAAAACAATTTAAATTTGTTGCAACTTTGAATCACATATCACCTTGTGTTAAATTTCTCCGAGTTAGGCTAGAAAATTATACAAACTTAGCTATTTGATTTTTTTAAAAAAGATTAATGTCAGAGAAACAATAATTTAACGAACTTGATTTGGTTTGTCTAGTAGTCAGTTCACAGATACACTTGAATAAGTAACTCAAATCGAATTCCATCTTGTTATTGTTTATACAGTAACGATTAACTTTAAACAACTTTATTTGATTTTCTATTATTTGTTAATATTTTTTTTAAGAACCACTTTGCATTTATCTAATGAAAACTATTAATATGTCTTCTATTAAATATACAAAGTCACTCATTCTTGCTGTTCATGTTTCTAATTATTTTCTTAATTATCTTATTGAAATAACGATGTTATTATATGACTAAATCATCTATGAATACGTTCGACCAAAGTACAAAAAATCAAATATATTTAAATTTCAAAACATTAAGATCATATTTCTTTTTTTTTATTATTTAAAAAAAGATATTAACATTCAAACAAAGATTAATGTGTTGAAACTTGAAACACTCTTGAAATGTCTCCTAGAGATACTAATAATACTTTGAAAGTGCTTATCTTTTTCTAATTTCTATTTAATGCAAATCTTGGTTTTGAGCAATTCAGGGGATGGTTTTCTTCAAAACCAGCAAAGTTGCCAACTTGCAATTAAAATGACTCCCCGTGTTTTGACTTACTTAACTCTACTTTTACTGTTTTTGTTCTTCCACAATTGTATTCTTATCCATTCAAAACCATCTTAATTTCTAGTTAATTAAAGTTCTTAGTGGTTCATTAGTCATTACCATTAATTAAAACCAATTTGCTAGCTACCTCATTGATTTGACTGCATTTCATTGACCAATATAACTTGTTCATTTAGCAGCAGCACATTGCAAGCCTTGTTTTCCTGAGTCCACAAACATGGCCACTTCTTCAAGATTTTTCTTATTGTGGATGCTTTCTAGTGTTGTTGGTCTTCCAATCTTCATTCATGCACAACAACAAACAGGTTAGCTTCATAACAATGTAATTAGATTGAGACTAGATTTTACTCATTCTGCTTTTAAGGCTTTGTTCTTAATCTGCTTTGTGTTTTTTATTTAGGGTTCATAAGCATTGATTGTGGTAATTCTAAGAATGTTGAGTACACAGATGATGCAACAAATATAAAGTACAGCACTGATGGTTCTTACATACAAACTGGTGTTAACAAAAACATCTCCCAAGAGTATAATTACCCCAGAAATCAAAACTTACCAGAGCCACTCTCTGATCTCAGAAGCTTTCCTCAAGGAGTGAGGAACTGTTATAGCTTAACAGCTGGAACACAAGGCAATTTACATTTGATAAGGGCTTCCTTCTTGTATGGAAACTATGACGGCGAAAACAAGCTCCCGGAATTCGATCTTTATGTCGGTGCCAATTTCTGGTCATCAGTGACATTTAGAATTGCCTCTGAGGAAGTTATATTGGAAATTATGAGCATGGCAGAATCAGATGTTACTGATGTTTGTCTTGTAAATAAGGGAATGGGAATTCCTTTTATCTCAGCATTGGAACTGAGGCCTATCTATAGTCCTGTTTATAATGCTGAGTTTGGTGAATCTTCTTCTTTGTTACTTTTCAAAAGATGGGACATTGGTTCAATCAATGCAACTGGAAGATATCAAGATGATGTCTATGATAGAATTTGGTCCTCTTATGATTCCTCCTCTTGGGATTCTGTAAACACTTCTTCAGAGATCAATGGCAATGCTAATGGTTATAGAGCACCATTTGAAGTCATAAGGACTGCTGCTAGGCCGAGGAATAACAGTGATGCTTTGGAATTTTCTTGGACCCCGGATGATCCGAATTCGAAATTTTATGTCTACTTGTACTTTGCTGAAGTGGATCAGCTCCAGAAAACACAGTTGAGGAAGTTCACTATATCTTGGAATGGATCTCCCTTGTCTGAACCTTTAGTTCCGCGCTACTTATATGCATCCGTTGTTTCTAATTCGAAACCATTGGTGGCGAATGAACATCATATTTCCATACAGAAGACAAAAGATTCAACCCTTCCACCTATTCTTAATGCTGTTGAGATTTATGTTGTAAGAGAGCTGGACACAATTCCAACACTTCAACAAGATGGTATGATCTGATTTATTTCCTTTCTGAAAACTTTCATAAGCTGCAGCGATGTGAAAATACATCTTCCTGTCTGTAGTTCATAATAAGGATAAACTTTTGATGCATCAAATGTTTTTTATTTTGTGATTGTTCTTAAAGTAAATTTAGTTTATATTTTATACACAGTTGATGCAGTGGTGGACATCAAAGGAAGATATGGAGTTGAAAGAAATTGGATGGGTGATCCTTGTGAGCCAAGGAATTACTTTTGGGAGGGCATAAGATGCAACTACAGCGCTTCACTTCCTCGCCGAATCATATCACTGTGATTAATCTCTTTTGTTTGTGTTGGACTCTTTCTTTGTTATGTTTTGTACTTTCTGCTCGTAATGGACCAAGAGCTTTGAACCCTCGTCGAAAAAAAAAAATTACTAAATAACATTTTGTTTTGATAGGAATCTAAGCTCAAGTAGTTTGAGTGGAATAATAGCTCCTTCCATTGCCAATCTCTCTCTGCTGCAATCATTGTAAGTACACACATCCAAAACAGAACTGATTATCTTATCATGTTATTTATGTCACTGAATAGAATCTGCATTATCTTTCACTTAGGGATTTATCTAGCAACAGCTTAACCGGAACAGTGCCTCGGTTTTTAGAAGAACTGAGATTCCTTAAATATTTGTAAGTCTTTATGTCACTGATTCTGGTTTAGTCCTTAGCACCTTACATGTGATGATAAATTGTTAAATGGCTGATGCAAGAAAAAATTAAAATATTTGTAGGAACTTACAGGGTAACAAATTATCAGGTTCTGTCAGTAATACTCTTGAAGAAAGATCAAGGGCTGGATTACTAACACTGAAGTAAGTTGCTGCTATATTTTCCTTAAAACGAATAGGAGCCATGGTGTTATACTGCTATGTATGAAACATTGCATTTTGTTTTCACCATTTTCAGGGTGGATGATCAAAATCGCTGCGGCTGGGGTGACAAAAAGAACAGAAAGGTTGTTGTTTCCATAGTCGCATCATTATCATCGGTTTTAGCTCTATTGGTAGTTTTCATCTTGATTTGGAAGTTTAGAAGAACTAAAAGCTCAGGTATGTTCCAACATAATTAATTTTCTTAAGCTAAGCTCTATGTAGCTTTAATAACCTATTTTATTTCTTTCTGAACTAAGATGAGGAGATGAGCAAGCCCATCAATGGAGTAAGAACAGTAGCATCAAGGAACTGGCAATATACCTATGTCGAAGTCTTAGAGATCACCGAAAACTTCAAAATGGTCATCGGGAGAGGAGGATTTGGAACTGTGTATATTGGTAAGACAAAAAATGGAAACCAAGTTGCAGTTAAGGTCTTTTCTCCATCATCATCACAGGGGTCAAAGGAATTTCAGACCGAGGTAATTAGTACTCTATAGACAACATAAGTTCAACATGGGAAGCATCTAAAAAGGAAAAAAAAATTATTAAAATCATGGCTTGCAGGCTGAGCTCTTGATGACTGTTCATCACAAAAATTTGGTATCATTCATTGGTTACTGTGATGATGATAATAAAATGGCACTCATATATGAATACATGGCTAATGGCAACCTAAAAGATTATCTCTCAGGTAGATCCTTAACAATGCTTTAGATTGAACCTTATTTCTTTGTTGGAAGCCTAATGGAATTGCTTAATATCATGGTTGCAGTTAGAAACTCACATAGCTTGAGCTGGGAAAGGCGAATTCAGATTGCGATCGATGCTGCAGAGGGTATGCCTACCTTCACTTTTTGCTTTTAGATTGTCCTATGTTACTAACATCATACTCTAAACCAGTTTAAGTGATGATTGATGAAAATGTCTTTTTGACTTGAAGGATTGGATTACCTGCACCATGGATGCAAGCCACCTATAATACACAGAGATGTCAAGTCAGCTAACATTCTTTTAAACAAAGATTTAGAAGCGAAGATAGCCGATTTCGGTCTCTCCAGGGTGTTTCGCAACGAAAAGCAAAATGCAGTATCAGCAGTCCCTCAGAATGATAACAAAAATGCAGAATCAGCAGTCATGGGAACCACAGGTTACCTTGATCCAGAGTAAGTCCTTATATATGCACATGATTCATTTTTAATCTAATTAATTGATGATCCTAAGAATGACAACATTGTTCCATTTATTCAGATACTTCAAGTTGAGGAACTTGAATGAGAAGAGTGACATCTACAGCTTTGGAATTGTTCTGTTGGAACTAATCACGGGGCAGCCGGCCGTACTAAAAGGCGAGCAACGAATGCACATTCTTGATTGGGTAAGGCCTGAGCTAGAAAGTAAGGATTTGAGGAGGGTAATGGATCCAAGGCTGGAAGGGGAATATGATGAAAATTGTGCATGGAAAGCAATAGGAATAGCAATGTCATGCAGTGCATCAACCTCCATTCAGAGGCCTACAATGAGTGCTGTGTTATCAGAGTTAAAGCAGTGTTTGAAGATGGAATTGCCTGGTCATGGTTCTAGTGAAGCAATTGTGATGCCAAGAAATTTGTTTTGTGAATTTTATAGCTCATCTGAAGCATATTCCATGGATAGTGAATCAATCACCTATCCTTTCCCAAGATAATGTAATTAACCATTCTTAATTAGACCTTATAGAAAATGAATTATGTAAAAAAAAAAAATACAATTTCTCTCTTTCTAATCACACACTCACACTCAACAAGGCATACATCAACATTGATAAATTATCTCTACTTTAGTTTTGTCACGTAATTATATTCTGGTAGAAAAATATTTTCCTCACACATCAAACATCTTTACATATAAAAATGATACAATGTGGTGAAATGCAATAATAATAAATTTGAATATTTATTAATAAATAGGATTTTATTAGATTTTTTTAATTTTATAAGCACAAGCTAATTTCGAAAGGTTAACCTTAAGTTTTTTCAAAACGACACTTATTCAGTGACATAAATAACATGATAAGATAATCAGTTCTGTTTTCCTTGTGTGTACTTACAATGATTGCAGCAGAGAGAGATTGGCAATGGAAGGAGCTATTGTTCCAGTTAAACTACTTGAGCTTAGATTCATACCAAAACAAAATATTCATGATTAAATTCATCCATAGTTGCATCTTATTCCCTCCCAAGAGTAGTTCCTTGGCTCACAAGGATCACCCACCCAGTTTCTTTGAACTCCATATCTTTCTTTGATTTCCACCACAGCATCAACTGTGCATAAATAAGAACTAAATTTACTTTAAAAAACATTTGATGCATAAAAAACTTATGAAGTGTTCAGCAAGGAAATAAATCACATCATACCATCTTGTTCAAGTGTTGGAATTGTGTCCAGCTCTCTTACAACATAAATCTCAACAGCATTTAGAATAGGTGGAAGGGTTGAATCTTTTGTCTTCTGTATAGAAATATGATGTTCATTTGCCACCAATGCTTTCGAATTAGAAACAACAGATGCATATAAACAGGTGCTCTATAACCATTAGCATTGCCATTGATCTCTGAAGAAGTGTTTAAAGAATCCCAAGATGGGGAATCATAAGGGGACCAAATTCTATCATAGACATCATCTTGATATCTTCCACTTACATTGATTGAACCAATGTCCCATCTTTTGAAAAGTAACAAAGAAGAAGATTCACCAAACTCAGCATTATAAACAGGACTATAAATAGGCCTAAGTTCCAATGCTGAGATAAAAGGGATTCCCATTCCCTTATTTACAAGACAAACATCAGTAACATCTGCGAAAATTTTCTGATATAAAATAAAAAATATGTTTATTTCCAAAGAAAAATGAAACGAACATTATAGTAGTTTGATTTATTTATTTCCAAAGAAAAAATATATTTATTTATGGTAAGGTTTGATTTTTCGGGTAATTATACTCTTGGGAGATGTTCTTGTTAACACCAGTTTGTATGTAAGGTCCATCAATGCTGTATTTTATATTTGTTGCACCATCTGTGTACTCATAATTCTCACTATCACCACAATCAATGCTTATGAATCCTAAATCAGAAACACAAAACTGAGAACAGATTAAGAACAAAGCATTAAAAGTAAAAAATCATGAAATGATCCTAGTCTAAAGTTATATTATACATTATTCTAAGATGATGAACAAGAACAAAGGTCAAAGAACACAAACTTGCTAATAGTAGTGTTGCAGAAAGAGTAAAATGTAGTCTCACTCTAATCACATTATGAGTTTTATTATTTGTTTTGTTTTATTTATTTATTTAGTTAGTTTAATTTTATTTATTTATGTATTTAGTTAGTTTTATTTCATGTATTTATTTTAGTAATTTAATTTTCATTACATATATATCTAATCAAGTATTATGATATCATCAAAAGTAATTAATTTTCAAATTCACTATTACTTCTAAAGTCATATAAATGCATGAATCTGATTGAATGACTATATAAAACTTTTTATACTGTCAATACATCAAAATTAAACTTTTTATTTTAGATGATTTTATTTTATGTAATTTTTTAGGGAAAAGGACATTTTAGTCCTTGACTTTTTAAAATTCAGACAAAATCATCCTTCATATTTAAAAAATACTTGATAGTCCTTGACCGTTTGAAAAATAGGACGTCCTAGCCCATCCGTTTGCTAGTTCATCTAGACCGTGACGGAAGTTGCTGATGTGGCTGAAAACGGGTCCAAGTTGGCTATAACGATGTCCAGGTGGGGAGGAGCTCCTCCAATGTCTAACAACGTCGTTTTTCCTTCTCCTCCAATTCACATTAATGAAAACCAGAACACAACACTAAATCTATATCTTCATTAATAGTTCCTTTGGTCTTCAGAGCTCCCATTGAACCTTCAAAGCCGCCATCTTCACACTTTTAGCCTCTCTCTGCGTCTTCTCTTTTTCTGTCTGCGTTCTCTCAGACCCCGGTCACGTCCCTTACTCCTTTGGACCTGATGTTGAAGGCCAAGGTTCCAAAGATGTAAGCTTTTTCATTTTTTGGTAATACCCATTTCCTCAAAATGCTCAATTTTCAATTGGGGTTTCACTTAATTGC
>JASCZI010271997.1:35250-54904 GCA_036250425.1 Stylosanthes scabra
CTTTTTGTGATATGTTATGACCGAATGGCTTTCATTTTCATATGTGAATTTTGTTCTTATTTGCATATCCTTTATGAAAATCAAGTAGAATTGTCAATTAATCAATATCACTAGTGTTTTAAATTAGCCATTATGATTAGCAAACAGCTGTAATGCTTAAATTGTAGTTGTTTTTAGTCATATTTAGATGTATATGATTAGATGCTGTGGTATTTTCCCATTCCTGATCATGATCTTTTTAAGTCCTATGATTAAGTGTTGCTTTTAAGGTAATTGGTTTGGATGGAGCAAGTTGTTGATATTGTTAGCTTTTAAGGTATATCATTAGATTCATTTGTATAGAGCAAATGAAGGAGAGGTGAGTAGTGTGGCATGAGAGTGAGGACGTTGGACTTGTATTTGTCTCTATGGTTATTTGATAATGGAAAGTTATACCTTTTTCTCATGTCACTCTATGTGTTCAGGTAGGGATGGTTTGACACATAATATAATATGTTGGAGAATATATATTCTCTTTGGAAACGACGGAGAGTGTGCAGCATAAAGTGCAAAGGAGTGTGCACAATCGACATGGATAATGTGTGCCAACAGCAAGAAGTTGGTTTCTTCTACTCTCAATATCTCAGTTTGACATTCATACCTTTCACTTTATTAACTCTGCATCAGAGCGAATTGGAGGAAAGGGATGAAAGGGGAAGATGCAAAACGACATCGTTGGAGTATTGGAGGAGCTCCCCCATCCACCTAGATACTGTTACAACCAACCTGGGCCCTTTTTGAGCCACGTCAACAACTTTCGTTACGATCTGGGTGAGCTAGCTAATGGAAGAATTAGGACGTTCTGTTTTTCAAATGGTCAACGACTATTAAGTATTTTTCAAATATAAGGGACGATTTGGTCTAAATTTTAAAAGGTCAGGGATTAAAATGTTTTTTTCTCAATTTTTTATTAGTTATGTTTAGTTATTTATTTATTTAAGTTGTCTCATATTCGCCCATTGATTACATGTGAAACGAAAATTATACCAAATTCATCCATGAAAGTAAAAGAAAGTTTGTCACATTAATTAAAAAACTTACTTTAAATTTCAAAAAAAAAAATTTATTCATTTAAAAAAAAAATATGTTTTATGCCAATTAAATGGAAGAATTTGATATAAAATACCAAAATTTTTTTTAAATAAATATTTTTTTATTTTATATCCGAAAATTTTCCGAAAAAGCAATGTGCTGCTGCTAAATGAACAAGTTATATTGCTCAATGCTGTGCAGTCAAATCAATGAGATTGCTACCAAATTGGTTTCAATTAGTGGTAACAACTAATGAACCACTAATTTTGTTTTTGACCTGTAATTAACTAGAAAACTAAAATGGTTTTGAATGGAAACAATTGTGGAAGAATAAAAACAGTAAGAGCAGAGTAAGTTAAACACGGGAGAACCATTTTAATTGCAAGTCGGCAACTTTGCTGGTTTTGAAGAGTACCGGCCCTCATGCTGAAAAAATCGAGATTTTGCATAAAATCAAAAAATAAATTAAAAAATAAAAATATAAAATTATATTAAAATTTAAATTGTAAAATCGTCTGTTAATATAAATTTTGTAAAATCAATTGAGTCATTAAAAATCATAATAATAAAAGATTTTAAGAGTTTAATCGAAATTCTATCATATAGCTTCTGAAATAAATACGGATGAAAATCAAGAGTTGCATTAAATAGAAAAGATAAGCACTTTCAAAGTGTATTAGTATTTGTAAGAGACATTTCAAGAGTGTTTCAAGTTTCAACACATTAATTAATTTTTCTTTGAATGTTAATATCTTTCCAAAATAAGAAGAAATTTGATTTTAATGTTTTAAAATTTAAAGATATTTGATTTTTTTTAAACATGAATAGAATGAGTGGCTTTGTATATTTATAGAAGACACGTTAAATTTTCATCGACATTTGTTTAGGTAGACTAATAAATTGAATATTATACCAACACAAGTTAGTTAAACTATAGTCTTTTTAACATTATCTTTTTTAAAAAATTAAGCAGCTAAGTCCCTTTCTTATAAAAGAAATGCATTAATAGGTTCTTTTATCGACAAGTGTCCAACTTAATTGTTTGACCAGTGTCGATCAACGAAAACAAAAGAAAAATTGAAAACTTAATAAAAAAGCTAAAAAATTAAAATTAAAAATAATATATTTTAAATTTTAAATGTGAAATATTGGAGGGAATTATATCATTCAAATATGGCCACTAATAAACTTTGTGTTAGTTAAAGAGAAAGATACAATACATGTAAAGAATACAAATACATATCTAATTACTTATTATTTTTTTTACAGAAAAATATTGAAAATAATGTATAAGGAATAACAAAATAAATAAGGTTATGCACTTTTTGGAGAAGAATCTGGTTGTCCGCATAGAGGTTCTGAGGGGGCGGTTCAGGAGAGCTACCAGTTCCGTCCGTCATACAGAAATGTTTGGTTTCCAAAATAGAAAGCTATGCCGAAGATATACGGAGATTGGGATGATTCGTACAACAAGCTTCCTCAACGCCTTCAAGCACTTCAACATTTCGTGCTCGACAGAGAAGTTGATATTTAGGCAAAACCCGTTTCGAAAGGGCAGTTTGACAAGGTTTTCTAAGAATTTCCACCGTGCATTGAGGCATTTAAGTATCGCAAGTCATTTTTCTCTGTTGATTGGACGCACTTGTCTGGAAAATATGGGACAAGCTGTTGATGGCGATTGACCAAGATGGTAACTCAAGTATTTTTCTCCTCGGGCTTGCCATGGTCGAGTCGGAGTCTACTGAGTCATGATCATTCCTTTTGCGAAACTTGAGGTAGCACATCACTCCGCAGTCGGGCATACTTATGATATCTGATAGGTCACAAGCAATCCGGGTTGCACTTGAGGAGGAGAATGGAGGTTGGATTCCTCCGCAGGCCCACCATGCGATATGCGTCTGACAATGACATCGAACTTTAACTCAAAGTTTGCCTCGAAGAGGGCAAATGACTTTTGATTAACGCGGCGTACAACGCCAGCAAGAAATCTTTTTGACTTTTGAATGGATAGACTCGATTTTCACCATCACAAACCTATTCAAGGTTTACGGGATGGAGTTCCTCCCATCACGGACGAGAATATGTAGCTAGAGAGGATGGGTCGAGGTTGCGCCCTAATCCGCAAATGAAGCACAAGGCAAATGGATGATTGGTCTCCACGCGTATCAGGAACAAGATTGATATGTTCGAGCGTCGGGAGAAGAGATGTGGTATCTGACACACGCGTAGCGGTTATCCCAACGCCCCTAGGGGCAATTGATGTTCCCTTTTAGGATTGTCATTTGGTTTAGGATTGTGTCACTATGTTTAGAGTTGTCGCTAGTTTTTGTTGTATCTCTCTTCTGTTTTTTTTTTCTTGCTTCTTTATGTCTTTTCTAAGTCATCATGTAGTCTATATGTCTGTTTTTTTTTTTAAGTTTTTTCACGTATCTCGTCACCATTGGGGACACGACATGTGTTAAGAATTATTTTACACATATGTCGTTAGTGGCGACAAGATATGTAATATCAGGACATTTTTATAAATTTATTTGAGTGTGTGCATATTCATAATTTTGAAATTTTTTTATTTAATAAAAAAAAACCATTGTTTAACTAACATTATTCTAAATTGCTATATTATTTTCTTGATATTAGTTAATCAATAAATATTTACTTTCTTGGTATTTCGTGTTTTTTTTTTTTAATTGTTTTCGAGATATAAAGGGCAAAATTTCGCAAACAATTTTCCCGCCAAAACAACAGAACCGCAACTCCGCAACTAGTCGCGAAACGCGTTTCCAGAATCTTCTCCATCACTCCTCCGCCGCCGGGCGCCGTCGTAATGGTAATTCGGTTTCCTCTCTTGTTGGAATGATTCGTCTATTTTCTCAGTTGATATTCGTTTGCAGCTTAATCGCTTGGAATCCCCCTCTTATTTGTTTATATTTTTGTTTTGCTGTTCGATTCTATTTGATGCGGTAATTTGGTTTGACAAGGATCAAAATCAGGCTTAACGAGAAGAGAAACCTAGAATGGAACCTCTTTTTTTTTGTTTATTTTTCTATTTTGGAGTTTCGAATTATTTGAATTTGAGAGCTCTCTTTGTGTTTGTGAAAATGCCAGTTGTGGTGTTTGTGAAATTACAATTTGTTTGACGTTTTCTCATTGTGTTGTTGCTGCAGTCGAAGAAAAGGGGTCTCTCGTTGGAAGAGAAGCGCGAGAAGATGCTCGAAATCTTCTATGACTCTCAAGACTTCTTCTTGGTCGGCACAAAATTAATACTTAGCTTTGGACTTTTGATGTTAATCTGAATGAGTGTTGCTTTGATAATTTATTTCATTTCCGATTACTATATGATTTTGGTTGTCGTTGTTGTTGTTGTTTCAGCTTAAGGAGCTGGAGAAGATGGGTCCTAAGAAAGGTGTCATCACTCAGTCTGTGAAAGATGTTGTTCAAAGTTTAGTGGATGATGATCTTGTTTCTAAAGATAAGATAGGAACTTCTGTAAGTTTTGAAAGCCCTTAATGTTATGTATGCATTGCCATGGGAAACTTGGTTTTGTCTGTCAAAGACACAAAAATTAAAATAATGTTTCTTATTTTGCATATAGGTATACTTCTGGAGTCTTCCTAGCTGTGCTGGAAATCAGGTGAAGTTCCAATTACAGAAGCTACACTGTGTCTTTGTGCCATGTAATGTTTGATATCATTGTAACTGTCCCTTGTAAAAGTAACCAAATAAACTCAATGTGCAGCTTAGGAATGTGCGTAACAAACTCGACTCTGATCTACAAAGCAGTAAGATGCGGCATGCTGAACTTGTTGAACAATGTGAGGCACTAAAGAAGGGGCGAGAGGAATCTGTGAGTTATAGTCCTTCCCCCACCTAGATTCCAGTTAGCTCTACTTCTGTGTCATTGTGTTTCTCAATGTTGAATCTGAACCAGGATGAACGAGAGGAGGCCCTAGCAGATCTCAAAGCCATTGAGCTGAAGCATAATGAGTTGAAGGTTGGATTGGAGTTTATAAGTTGGTAATGTGTGACATGGGTACAAAGTTGGTATTATAAGTTTGTAACTGTCAAATATCTTTTTACTATTTCAGGATGAGTTGGCACAGTACAGAGATAATGATCCAGCTGCTTTTGAAGCAATGAGTTAAGAATGCTTCTCTATTTTCTTTATACATACAATTCATTAACGTTTCAGAATGTTAATAATCTTCATACCTTGGTATAGTTTGGAAGTTTGGACCCTGATGTTTCTGGTATTATTATTGGCAGAGGAAGCAATTGAAGTTGCTCATGCATCAGCCAACAGATGGACAGGTTTTACCTTCCACGTTTAACTTTCAATTTTGTTTTATTCTAAAGTTATTGTTCTTATGTTTCTGTTTTCCTGAATTGATTTGAGTCTAGGATAGGAAGGAGAAATGGTATGTCTAGTATAGTTAAGTGTCACACTGTGATGGTGATACATATTTTTATCTGTTATTCCCAAAATTTTATGCAGATAACATTTTCACCCTGAGACAATGGTGTTCAAACAACTTCCCACAGGCTAAAGAGCAACTTGAAAACATGTACAGGGAGGTCAGTCATTTGATTTTACTTAATGTTCTGCTAATTTGTTGGGGTTACATTTGCTTCAAATATTTACTTAATCTTCAAATATCTTCTGGTGCGTTCCCATCTTAAACATGCTTTCATGTCATTGGCTTCTCCTGTTTGTTTTTCATTTACGTGTCTAGCTCTTGTGTCTCCATGCAGGTCGGTATAACAGACGATTTTGACTATTTGGAGTTAGCTCCTCTTCCACTCAAACAAGTTGCTGATTAATAACATAGCCTATCTTAATGCATAGTGTGCACTGCTGACTCCAGTGTTTCTCTCAAACACTGACAATTAAAAAATAAAATTTGATCAAGTATGCTAATGACATCGTTGTTTATAGGGAAATGGTTTGTTATTTTCTTCCTTCTTGTTGTGTTGAACCCATTACCTCTCCAGAGACTTTTTACTTCTAGATGCCACATACATAAATTGCTTTCATCTTTTTCTGCCTCTATTTTGTGTTCCCAACTTGACTGAGTATGGTATTTCTCACTTTCAGAAGGATTTGCAGTGTGATTTTTTTATGGTTTCTTTTTCTTAATAATCTATAACCTTAGAAAATCTTATTTTTTGAAGTAATTTTCTTAATTCTGAATTGGTGACAAATTGCAAACCTATATAGCCTTCCAAATTTCATTTTTCATAATTTAGCAGCTCAGTCTCTTAAAATGATCATACAAAGTTCTTTTATCTTAACTCTAAATTTTCACCAGGGTTGTATGATATAGTTGTCTTTAGCTGTGGGTTTAGTAAACTACCTTAACATGTTTATACTTTCTATGACAAGTAATAATAATCCATGAAGTCGTCGAATAAGATGTCATTTTTCGTTGTCTTGCAATGTGATAATGCCACTTAAAAGTCTTAACACTCACCTATGCTTAAGCGTTAGTAAACTTCGGTAGCATGAAATATCTATAATATGCCCTTAATTCATTCAAAAAGGTGAGGTGTTGTGTTTTTCCAGTGCATTGTAGACTTATGCAACCCGCATACAACATAGCACATCGATTTGATTAATAATTCTAGGACATCGGATCGTGCTTTCCACAAATCCTAGTCTCAACCAAATTGACAAGGTAAAAGATAAATTAGGAGGCAACGGCTGTATCAAAATACTAAAGTAATATCATCATGAAACTTCAAATCACGTCTCAACATCATCAGAAATAAATGGAAAATCTAGGAAGGCAAAATTTGATTGCAAAAGACAGTAAGAAACTAGGTGTCTCTGGGTTTCAAACACAAATGAGAAATCAATCCTCATCCTCGATGACCTTGGTGCCCAAACCCTTGATCTCTTCCTTGGGGATTTCAACAACAGTGACCAGTGAGTAAAGCTCTTCCTTTGCATCTTCATCATCATTCCTCTTGCGAGCAATGCGTACCCTAATCCTCCTCGGGACACTTCGGATACCCTGGCTCCAGACAAATTTGTTCAACTTCACATCTACTCTCACATCGTTGGTCCCCATGGCTTTT
Source organism: Stylosanthes scabra (assembly GCA_036250425.1). Taxonomy (NCBI): domain Eukaryota; kingdom Viridiplantae; phylum Streptophyta; class Magnoliopsida; order Fabales; family Fabaceae; genus Stylosanthes; species Stylosanthes scabra. The sequence continues at coordinate 42,397 of JASCZI010271997.1, forward strand.
TGGGCAAACTTCCTTATCTCCTTGATGGCATTGGGAGCCTTCTTCTTAAATGTGCTGTTCATACACAACCATAATCCAAGCAAGAACCACTCATGTATCAGACATCAAATGAATAATCAGGTAAAAATCATCTATCAATAATCAATATAGAGCCCAGTCACAACAATTTTTGTATGAAAAAACAAGCCATTTGGCTCCATATTACAAGTCACTTATGTTCCATCTGAAATTATTATGTTCAAACTTGGGTCCCTAGTAGAACCACACTTTGAAAGTACTACCTATTTATGATGTTACAAAATCCTTAATCTCTCTGAAAGTGCTATCTATCTATGATGTTACAAAATCCCTAATCTCGGACTCTGACCCCCAAAAAAAAAACCTTGACTTCCAGTCTTTTTTTTTTCCTTATCATTCTTTTACAGTTCCTAATCAATTAATTTCATTTTACAACCACCATAACTCTAAGATCCTGAGAACATGTTTTGAGCTAAACATATATGAAGCACTAGGTACTAAACCCCAAACAACCCATCAATTTATTCAATTAGGGTTCAACATGATACACTTGAAATAAAAGGGAAAAAAGAAACTCAAATCTGAAATCGTGAAGAGATTGAATACCAGCCATGGAGGCGCTTGTGGAGATTGATGGTGTACTCTCTGGTAACCACCTCCTCCTTTCTACCCTTCGCCTTCTCCACCATTCTCGATCACCACGATCTACTTACCTACACAAACAAAACCGATCCATCAATCGCATTAAAAACCCTAACTTTAGAAGTTCGAATCTGAACTTCCAATAAGGAAGAGAGAAGCAGAAGCAAATGTGGTACCTTTGGTTTCAGGATTTGAGAGAGGCAGCGTAGCAGTTGAAAGACGAAGTAGAGAGTAATGAAGGCATTGCATTAAGATAACATGAAGCTAAAACCCTAACCCTAATGGGCCCAACTCAATTATGGGCTTTAACACCTAATTCAATTTTAAATTTTAAATGATAATAACAACTTTCTTCAACAGGTAGGCCTAAGATCCAAATGTTAAAAAATTGCGGCCCAATATTGGCCTATATACCTATTTGTTGATCACTAATTTGTTTTTCCTGGGCCTAGGCCCCTTTGTCTCACCAAAAATAATTAGTTTTCTCCAACTTGGCCACTTGCAAGTTATTTAATTTTAATTAACAGGTACCCAGCATTGTGTTATGGTATGTCTGATCCTCAATAATTGATGTATATTCATATATTGTGTTGGCATTCATGTTGCTTTGTTATCCCTAAAAGAACCAAAATTAACTAAATAAGTAGAAATAAAATTTATTTTAAACGTTAATAATAAAATCGAATTAAATTAAATATTAGAAATAGTTTTAAAACCTTTCAAAATCGTAAGAACAAAAAATATGTATTTAATCTATTTATTATTTTTCATACGATGAGTAGTACCCTATGATGTGAGAGAATTCACATTCTCATGCAAGTAAGTTGAATGTTAGCTGGATCAAAGAGTAAACATTACATTACAAATTTGAAATTTTAAAATGATATACATATACATCTTATTTAAGTTACACTACAGTTATAAGTTACAACAATGTGGTAACTGATAGATAAGCTATGGTGGATTTTATTTTATTTTTTGTTTAAAGTAGCATTGATAATGCCGGTTACACTCTACAATAGAATGTCTAACGTTGTTAATTAGGTTTTATTTGTGGGGCCCATATCATGCGCTAGAAGCCAACCATTGCCGTCCATTACAATTTACAACGGTTCAATCATCTTTCAAATTTTAAGCAACAAATACAAGGACCAAGAAATAAAATAAAATAAAATAAAGTAAATGGTAATACTATTTAAATAAGTAATAAATTAAGTAATTTATTTTTATACTAAATAGAATATTATTTTAATATTAAATAATATAAAAAATTACACATAAATAGAATTCTAATTATATCAAAATAATCTTCTATTTACCATAAATTTTCTATTTAATATAGAAATAAATGGCTTAATTAACTAAAATAACTTGTTCGCTGATCATGTATATTGTAAAATAAAACTCGTGTTTCAATTTAAGGTCGTTGAATCAATGAATTGTATTAAGTTCACTTGATAAAGAATTCAAGATCAATAATTAAAAAATAAAAATAAAATGGAATTGAAATCGGTTGAATCCAGTTGTGCATATTGGACCAATCACTCAAAACACAATCATGTGGCAGACTGGCAGCTAAAGAACCACGAATATTCTTTAAGTATTTATGTTTTAGAAACTCCTTTTTTTTACATTTTTAATTATTATTTTCACTAATTTGTAGTATTTGTTACAAATAAAATTTGTTAAATATTCCATAACAATTATTATACACACTAGTTTATTCAAATAGACTCAATAGAGTACTATGATAATTAATTGCACTTATGAATATTTGATTTTGATAATCTAGCATTTTGGAAATTTCAAATTTTCAGAAAATAAGCCAATCTGATTGATGATTGGTTGGACCTCGATTCTCTACACACCAAAACAGCTAGACTGTGTAACGTGCTGGAAATAAGAGCCATACACGTGGCACATATCAACGGCTACTATTCAGTAACAATATCATTAGCCAGAGTGGCTGCTGCATTGCAAAAGATTCTCACAACCCAACAACACAAAGCAAACAAAAAAGTTAAAAACCAAACCAAACCAAACCAGACCAGACCAGACCAAACCACCTTTGTCTCTTCAACTCTCTTATAAACCATCTCATTCTTCATTTCCTCATTCAACTAAGTTTCACTCTTTTCTATCTTCTCTTCTCTTTTCTTGCTTCTAGTTCTAAGTTCTAACTCAATTCAATTCAATTCATTCATCAAAATTCACAATGGAGGTGTTGAGAGTTCAGCTCTTTGTAGTGTCCATGGTTGCTCTTGCTTTTGCCTATTTGGCTCCTTCCATTGATGCACAATCACTTGCTCCTGCCCCAGCCCCAACTAGTGATGGTACATATTCATTTTTTTAAATGTTACATCCCAATTTGGAATAGAACAATGTAATTATTATTATTATTATTATTATTATTATTATTATTATTATTATAGCGTATGTAATCGAATTAAGTGGGTTTTTGAATTGTGTGCAGGGATAACAGTGGACCAAGGAGTTGCCTATGTGTTAATGCTGCTGGCTTTGGTTCTTACATACATCATTCATTAGGGGTTTTGCAAATTCTTCAAGCCTTAACTCATTGGATTGGATTGGATTGGATTCATCAATTGACAATGGTTTTTTTTATTTTAATTTTGTTTATACTTAGCTCCATTGTCTGTATTTAATTGTTTGCAGTGTATTCTTTGAGTGAAATTCATTTCATATTTTGGGGTATCACACTCATTTTCTCTCCCTCTATACTGTATATCTGCCATTAATTCTTTGTTCCACTTCTGTCCACTTCCACTTCCACATTATGAATTGTAGAAGATTTTAGTCCCAATATTTTTTTTTTAAAGAAGACTGTGTCAGAATCTGTTTAAAGGGATTTGGGGAAAGGAGTGGTGGGGTGTGGAATAGCAATAAACGACTTTTGCTTTTTGTGGTTCCTTTATTGAATTTAGGGATGGGGAATAGTTTTACTTTTACAACCTGTTCTCCACACAACAACTTGCAAATGCTATTCGCGGAGGATTAGCATTAGTTATCATTTGGATTGAGGGATATATTGGAAAACCAAAGAATTAGCTTTCACAATAGATTAAATTTTAAATTAATATATAAATATAAATATAAATATGTGTATGTTAAAACATTTACATTGTGGTTGGGATTATGTTAAGAGCATAACCCATAGAAACTTTAACAATGTGTAGATTCCAGGAATCCACATACCAAACATTCTTTCTTCTTTTTTTCTTCCGGTCTTGGCCAAACATTCTTAAGGCCTGTATAAAGATTTGATTGTGAAAAGTACGTGTCTGTGACATATCCTTAAATTGAGTTTTGATCCACCACAAATTAGTTAAAAAAATGTCAATTGTTAAGAAAATATTGGTATATGCGTTTTGACTTTTACAAGTAATTTTTTTATTTTTTTTATGACTTGGATAAGACTTAAACTCGAGACTTCTTGAGGGGGAAATGAGATATGAGCTACATCTCATTGCCTTAATTTGTTCTACTTTAAAGTAATTTAATCTGGTTCAAGCATGGGTTTAATTTAAAAAAGAAAATTCAAAAGAAACTAATAGCAATACAGATTAGCTTATGTTAAAATTGGATCAGCTAATGTCGTAACAAAACATGAATTTGAAGATTGAGCAGCAGATGAATTTGAAATAATTAGTCTCTTTATCGCAAGTCATTGACAAAAAAAAAAAAGGTAACATGCTATATGATGCTTTTTCATATCAAAGATGTTATGTCTTGTTCTGTATTTTAATGATGCTAGCTAGTAAAGTTTCTTTTCCTGGATTGATGTTCAGACTTTGGCTCCATTTAATAACAAAAGAGGAAAAAAAAAATTATGTCCACTTTGAATGGCACATAAATAGTTAAGCACAAATGCTTCATGAACAACTTATTTGTATAGAAAGAACTCTTGTACAACTACTACAAATAGATGTATTTCATTGATTTCAGATAATTCACTTCAGCATAATTCCAAAATTGTCCCAACATTACAACATATACTTATTTCAAACAGTGATCAAAGGCCATCATCCAACAGCAAAGTAATATTGAAAGACACTTTTATCCTCATCAAAGGCACTGGTCATGAGTCATGCACAAAATGGTGCCTGCAAAATTGTGGCTTAATCATCATAGCCACCAGCAAATCCAATAACAACAACTGCACAAAATAAGATTTATCTTATTGACAAGTGATCTCAGGTTCAACATTTTCAGACTATTTTACAAGTGCAAGCTAACATGAAAATGGATGATCATACACAAGTCATTAAACTCTGATGTTGATTGTGACATTCTTTGAACTAAAACAAACTAATGCGTAGTGCGTATAATGGGTTGTTACATTTGAGAATATGGACCTGCTCAAAGTGCCATCTCAGCCTGCAAAGCTGCCAATTCGTCTTCTTCTTGAGTGGGTTTCGCAGGGACCGGACGAGTAGGTTGCCGCCCGGCTGGGACTTGCACCGGGGCGGCAGGAGCTGTAGTTGCTGGTTGAAGAAGCTGTTCTTCCAATTCAGCGCCCTCCAGTTCTTCAAGTTCAGCTTCCAATTCATCCTGAAAAGGGCAAAAGACAGAAAATTCAGAATGCACTGAAGACAAGTTAAAGAAATGTGACGACACAACATAATGAATACAGATTTTGCAAACAATTCAGCACAGTCTATATGGCAAACAATTTTTTAAGATCACCTCATCGAAATCAGCTGCTGCACCAATTGGAGCAGACAATGCTTCCTGAATCTGCTTCATGTTTTCGGTTTGCTCATTGATCTCATCCATGGTCTTGTCAACATCATCGATATTCCTGGGAAAAAAAGAAGAAAAATCAATATATAAGCCCGCACGTGAAAGTAAGCCGTAAGGAAAACGATATATCATAGCATATTTATACTACATACGTTGCTTTCTGCATAGCCTTCATAGCCGATGCTCCAGATCTCAATGCATCTACTGTTTCCGTGGTGGCTTTGGCACCTTCCAACATTATCATCTGTAACACAAGTTTCCAACATAAGATGCAAATGAAGGATAATAAACTAAAACATCCTCTGGACAGGTACTATTGAAAAATTGAATACACACCTGGTCATGAATACGCAACTGGAAATTCCCAAGCTGCTCTATCTGTTGCTCATATAGCCTCTTCCTCTTCAAACATTGTATTGCCGCTGTGTCAAACAGAAAGCACAAATCTCGGGTCAAAATAGAATTGAATGTGGGAGGAATGAAGACTGTAAAAAACTATTGTATTGAACAAGAACACATGAGTATTGCACCATACCCCTTTTGTTCTTTGCCCTAGTGAATTCTTTCGCCTTTTCAACTTCACCTGAAACCTTCTTAAGGAGAACTTTCTCCTTCTTCTCTAGCATTTCAAGAGTCTATAATATTCACAAACCGAAACATCAAATTGAGAAAAATTTCCCTGAAGGCGTAACTTACTACTATACGAGAAGGGAAAGGGTAACAAAAATCTGTGTATAAACAAACAATTTTGAAACATTCTTATCATCTAAACATGATCAAGCAATCTCCCTATGAACAAGAGTCTAACATCTTCAGAAAAAAACTAGCAAGAGAACACTAACAACTTGTCATTTATTCATAATCTTGGGAAAATGATTAAGAGCAAGAAAGAGTACTAGGAATCACTGAATCAAAGTTGCCATAAGAACAAGATTAAGTGACAATTCAATTACAAGGAAACTGAATAATTTAGTTGCAACATAAAACTAGAGTTCAGAAACACAGCACCGAAAAAAAAAATTAGCAACTAATTTCAATCCATACAGTTGCACTACTACATACTCATCAAATATGAACAAAGCATGAGGATCATTAAAAAAAAGAAGCAATCACCAGTGCAAAATCATAAACATGAATAATCATCAGTGAATTACCTCGTTTAACTTATCCAAAGTGGTTAAAGCATTCGTTTCCTGTCTAGGTCTACCAAACATGCGCCCAAACATAGACATGGTTGATCCTTACAGATTAATATATACAGATGTATATTAATACCCTTCTTCGATGCAGAACAGATCTTCCTGAAAAAGGCAAAAAAGGAAACAATTTCAATCGCGAAATATTCACAATACCACAAGAAGAAAGAATAAAACCCCAAAACAGAACTGAAAAATAAAAGAGGGTGTGAAACGAACTAACCCCTCCTAGAAGAAAAATCAGATTTTGGAGTGAGATCGATAGAGAAGTCAACAGAAAGATCAGAACTTGAGATCTGGGTATGGCAGAGATAAAGCAAAAAAGGGAAAGAAAGACCGGTAGTTTTAGTTTTAGTTCCCTTAAGCGTTAAGATGTTCAAAGAGGAAAAAAAGAAGCAACCTTGAACCTCGTCTGTTGTCTATCTCATTCTCTCACATTACATCCACCCCCTCCACGTGGCGCGAAATTCATGGGCCAAGGCCCATTAGGACAAGGCCCATTAGGCCCAAAGATAAATTCAGACAAAAAAAGGGGTTTTTTCTGTGACAAAAAAAAAAAGCTAGGGTTTTTCCAACATTTGTGTGTGCCATTGTTTCACTGTCTCAGCAGAAAAGAGAAAGAGAAAAAGAAAGAAGCAAATGGCGGAAGCTACGGCGGAGCAATTGGCCGATACGACCATAAATGACGGCGGAATCGTTCCGAAAGCAGAGTTTTCGGATAGGGTTCCGATCAATTCGATAATTTCGCGGGCCGACGGTGGCTCGGGCTTGGCGGGCCGGAAGGCCCGTGTGGGCGGGTGGGTAAAGACGGGTAGGAAGGCCGACAAGGACGCATTCGCTTTCTTGGAGCTCAACGACGGGTCATGCCCCGGGAACCTGCAGGTGATCGTGGAGGCGGGGCTCGTCGCCGGCGAGCTGTCTCAGGTGGTGCCGACGGGGACATGCGTGGTGGTGGACGGCGAGCTTAAGTTGCCGCCGGAAGGGGCGAAGCAGAAGGTGGAGGTTAGGGCGGAGAAGGTTGTTCATGTGGGACCCGTCGACTCTGCCAAGTACCCTCTTCCGAAAATGAGGCTCACACTTGAATTCTTGAGGGATTTTGTTCATCTTCGCTCTAGAACCAACACGGTAATTTGCTAAAGTTTCAAGCTTTTGTTTATTTATTTTATTTGTTTTTTCAATCTATGGTTTTTGTAGAATTCTCTTAGTGGCATTAGTAGTAGCTTGAACTTTGGGTATAGTAGAAAATATTATATATAGGGGTATTGGTGATTGTAATAGATCATTATGGAAGGTGTAGTAGATTTTAAAAAGATAGTATTCAGTACCAACTTTTTGTTTGATTTTTTTCAAATGAATGGAAGGTGATTATGGACAATACTGGGAAGTTTTGTTGTGTGGTTAGCCTGAGATCCAATTTTGTTATATTTTCTGTTCTTAGATCAGGATTCCTTGTTGACAGCATTGGATTGTTGTGTATGATTGCAGATATCTTCTGTTGCTCGAATTAGAAATGCTCTTGCTTATGCCACGCACACTTTTTTCCATAAGCACGGGTTTCTGTATGTGCACACGCCAATCATCACGACTAGTGATTGTGAGGGTGCTGGTGAAATGTTCCAAGTTACAACTTTGCTCAGTGAAGCAGAGAGACTGGAGAAGGAATTAGTGGAGAATCCTCCTCCAACAGAAGCTGATGTCGAAGCTGCTAGAGTTGTTGTTAAGGAGAAAGGGGAAATTGTTTCCCAATTGAAATCTGCCAAAGCAAGTAAGCAGGAAATTGGTGCTGCTGTCGACGAGCTTAAAAAATCAAAGGATACTCTATCGAAGCTGGAGGAGAGATCCAAACTTAAACCGGGTATTCCTAAGAAGGATGATGGAAAGGTGGACTATGCCAAAGATTTCTTTGCTCGTCAAGCGTTCTTGACTGTTTCAGGCCAACTTCAAGTTGAGTCATATGCATGTGCTTTAAGTAGTGTATACACCTTTGGGCCAACATTTCGTGCAGAGAATTCTCACACTTCTAGGCATTTAGCAGAATTTTGGATGGTAGAACCAGAAATTGCTTTTGCGGAGTTGAAGGTATACGGGACTTGAGCACATTCTCAATAGTTATATGATTATAAATTTAAGGGAATACGCGCCTATTCTTTTCTTACATTTTCCATGTCTAAATTTTATCACTAAGCATGCTATTTGTTGCTATTTTTGGTGTCAATGATATGCTCCTTGGTGTAGTGCTTATGCTTTTCATTATTGTGCAGGATGATATGAACTGTGCCGAGGCATACGTGAAATTTTTGTGCCAATGGTTACTTGACAATTGCCTAGAAGATATGAAGTTCATGGCTGATAAGTTTGATAAAGGTTGCATTGATCGTTTGAAAATGGTTGCTTCTACCCCGTTTGTTCGGGTTTCATATACAGAAGCTGTGGAAATACTGGAGGAGGCTGTGAAGAATGGTAAGAAGTTTGATAACGAAGTGAAATGGGGAATTGACTTGGCATCTGAGCATGAAAGGTACGTTAGTTTTATTTTATTTTGTGTTGTGTTTTTCACTCATCAAAGATCTCCTTTCTTATTGACTTAGAGTAAATGATACATTGGGAGTGGTGTTATGCAGATATATTACGGAGGTAAAGTTTCAGAAGCCTGTAATTGTGTATAACTATCCAAAAGAAATCAAAGCATTCTATATGCGACTCAATGACGACTCAAAGACAGTTGCTGCCATGGATGTACTTGTACCAAAGGTATGTCTCCTGTGTATTCGATTCGACTAGTAGCTATTGGTAATATTTTTATATACCCCTCTTCTCTTGGTGAACTTGAGCATAAATGTAAATTTCAGGTTGGAGAATTGATTGGTGGAAGCCAAAGAGAAGAGCGATATGATGTGATCGTTCAGAGGTTCGACACATGACTGTCATATACATTTGGCACACAAATTGTGTTCTCTTTCATTTCATTGTTTATAACTATATCATTTTCTATGTTGCAGGATAAAGGAGATGGGGCTGCCTCTTGAGCCATATGAATGGTACCTTGACCTGAGGCGGTACGGAACGGTGAAACACGCTGGATTTGGTCTTGGCTTTGAAAGGATGATTCTTTTTGCAACTGGCCTTGAAAATATTAGAGATGTGATTCCCTTCCCTCGCTATCCTGGAAGGGCAGATCTATGATCATAGTTATGTGTTATTATTCTTTGTTTAGCTACATACATTTGAAAGAATAGAATCTTTATAATTTCAATCAAAGTTATTGTTTCCAGTTTTGTATTGCACTTCATTCATTATGATGATTTTGTTTATGTTAAGTTCCAGATTGCTTGGAATTCAAGGTATTTAGGTATATCTATGCATCTGAACCAAAGACTGATATATGGAGGAGGAAACATGGTCAATTCAAAGTTCCAAACATAGCTTTCTAATTAACTAAGTTGTTATGGATGCTCTTTAAGCTATGTAATGAAATGGCCATTTGTCCTTATGTTTTCACTTTTATGCGGTCATTGCTTCCTTATCATTGAATGCATTGTTACCTTATCAACAATGCTTGTTCCAAAATACTTTAGTTAAAGCAAGTACAACATAAGCTTCAAGGCATACAAAATTTAAAATACTGCATATATGGACAAGTCTAACATGAAGCAACTTCTAAATAGTTACTTTCAAAATAGTTTAAGCGAAGAGACCCTCATACAGAATAAAATAGTTTAAGAGATATAAAGATAAAATAAAAATAACATGTTTTGTGATTTTTTTTTTCGACGTAATTTTATCCTAACTTTGAAAAATGTTCTCATCCATCCAAGTTCTAATGAGTTTTTGCATGTACAATGCGAGATTCGAACTTTCGACATTTGCTTAAGCGGACTAATGAGTTACCGGCTTACCATTGGAGCAACTCAAGTTGGTTTTTCAGATTTATGTTTAACATCCCCTTATATGCATAGATAGGTTAAACCAGATTCATGAATAACGATAGAAAGAAAAGAACATTCAAATTTATCTATTTTTGGCAGACTGCAGTGTCTCCATTATCATGTTATGATGATGGTCATGTTCCCCGCCATTTATCTCTCAACGAACATAACTGTCAAAACCAACATAATAACAGTTTGTTCAGCCACACCAACACCAAGAACCACATCTCACAAATTACACAAAACACCGCCTCTTCCTTCAACCCTCAAATCCCTCTGCAAATTGGGAAAATTGGAGGAAGCCCTCGCAGTTATACAATCCTCAAACCGTAAACCCAGTGATGAAGACATTGAAGCTTTCTCTCTCTTCCTCCATGCCTGCATCTCCACAAAGTCATTGGAACATGCCCAAAAGCTCCATTCCCATATTCTTAGCTCAAAACCCAGCCTTTTGCAGAACCCCACCTTAAAGAGCAAGCTCATTACGCTCTTCTCCGTCTGCGGCCGTCTCGAGGAGGCTAGCCGTCTCTTCGAAGATCAAACCGGCGGTGAAGACACTCCCCCGGAGTCAGTGTGGGTAGCCATGGCAATTGGGTACTCTAGAAACGGATTTTCTACTGAAGCTCTGCTTCTTTATAGTGATATGTTGTTCCATTCTGTGAAGCCCGGGAATTTCGCGTTTTCAGCGGCACTTAAGGCCTGTGTGGATACCTCTGATACTTTCTTGGGTAGAGCAATCCATGCCCAGATTGTGAAGCATGATGAGGAAGCTGATCAAGTTGTGAACAATGCACTGTTGAAGTTCTATGCGGAGTGTGGAGGGGGCTTCAATGAGGCACTGAAGGTGTTTGAGGTAATGCCTCAAAGAAATGTTGTGTCTTGGAACACGCTGATTGCAGGTTTCGCTGGCCAAGGGAGGCTGTTTGAGATGCTTGATGCTTTTCGAGTTATGCAGGGAGAGGGAATGGGGTTCAGTTGGGTCACCTTTACGACGGTGCTCCCGGTTTGTGGTCAAGTTACTGCGCTTCTCAGTGGGAAGGAGATACATGGGCAAATTGTGAAGTCTAAGAAGAGAGGTGATGTTCCTTTGCTTAACTCTCTTATGGACATGTATGCCAAATGTGGAGCAATTGGTTATTGTAGAAAAGTGTTTGATAGAACGCAGAACAAGGACATAACATCATGGAATACAATGATTTCTGGGTATTCAATCAATGGGCAAATAGAAGAAGCAATGGCTTTGTTTGATGATATGATAAGTTATCGCATTAGGCCAGATGGTATCACCTTTGTTGCATTGTTATCTGGTTGTAGCCATTCAGGACTTACAAGTAAGGGGAAAATGTTGTTTCATGTGATGCAAAATTATGGGGTGAAACCATCTTTAGAACATTATGCTTGTTTGGTAGATATGTTAGGTAGGTCGGGGAAACTTGACGAGGCGTTAGCAGTGGTGGAAAGCCTTCCAATGAAGCCTAGTGGAAGCATATGGGGATCGTTGCTTAACTCGTGTCGGCTCTATGGTAACGTTTCTCTCGCAGAAACTGTGGCCGAGAGGCTGTTTGAGATCGAACCTAACAATCCAGGAAACTATGTGATGTTGTCGAACATATATGCAAACGCAGGGATGTGGGAGGAGGTGAAGAGAGTTAGAGAAATGATGGCAATGAGGGGAATCAAGAAAGATGCTGGATGTAGTTGGATACAAATAAAGGATAGAATTCATACATTTGTTGCAGGAGGGAGCACTGATTTTCGCAATTCAGCTGAGTTTTGCAGTATTTGGAGTGAGTTGTCAGATGCTACAAAGAAAGTGGGATATGTCCCTGACACAGAAGCTGTTCTTCATGATATAGATGCAGAGATGAAGACAATGTGGGTTTGTGGACACAGTGAAAGGCTTGCAGCAGTATATGCACTCATCAACACTGGTGATGGAATGCCAGTTAGGATTACTAAGAA